>JANEYF010002757.1:0-25945 GCA_029963845.1 Rhamnusium bicolor
AGTGGCTGTGGTTGATGCGCCGGCGCGACTCGTGAGGCGTCGGAGGCCACGGGAGGACTGACCGGCATCGGGAAACCAAAAAAAAAAAAAAAAAAAAAAAAAAAAAAAAAAAAAAAAATAATAATATACCACATGCTCTTCTAAACACTACCTAATGTACCTGTCAGCATTAAGGCTACCTCCCCGAAATGTTACAAGTGCCGTACGAGCTTGCAAAGGAATGCCCTCCCGTATCGTCACACCTCTACCACCAAACTATAGTCTAGGAGAAAAGCAACACTGGACATAACGTTCCTCCAGGTGGTCTAAACGCTCTTTGGTGACGATCAGGTGAATACCTTGTGAAATGCCACTCATCCGTATAGAGAACACATCGGCATTCATCCATATGCCAATCGGCATGAGTTCGCGCAAATTCCAAGCGCTGCCTGTGATGACCTGCATCCAAAATATGGTCAGTAGCTAGTTTGTAGTCTTCTTCTAGTCAAAGCTGTACCAGGAAGTGTCCGTTCTCGCAGAACTTGGAGTCGAAGAAATCGGTCCTCAACTTCATATGTTGCTTGCCCAAGCAGCATCAAAGTAACGGGAACTGGCATCGGAACTTTAATATAGTAGTCACTAAATTTGCAACTTTAGTGTAGTCAACAGTCAACAGAATTTAACCTAGCTATCACTTTGACACTGACAAATGTCAAGTATAATTTGAAGCCGGCCTTAATAATTTTATTAACTGTCACTTTGACAGTGACAGATGTCAAGGTCAAGTATCATTTTAACACAACAGTAATAATTTTAGTGACTGTCACTTTGACAGTGGCAGATGTCAAATATAGTTGGTTATTTTGACAACCAACAATAACTTTGCTAATCTACATTAAAAACAGTTACATTCCCAGTTTATCAGTTGATTGCCGTTACCCCCAGAATTATCTCTTCCAATTACATCAGCATTAGTTAAATGTATTTACTCTTATCTTGAATTTGCTGTTATTCTTGCTAATGGAATGTTTGTGAATGAACCATGTTCAGTTGAAGGTTATGACCTTAATTTCTCAACGAACTCTGGAGTAATTATTTCTCCACTATAGTGACACCGAATACAATAGGTCATTGGTTCTCCAATGACATAAAAACTATTGTCCATTTTGTAAACCACACATAGTCGTTTACAAAATAAATGGTTTAATTTCTCAACGAACTCTGGAGTAATTATTTCTCCACTATAGTGACACCGAATACAATAGGTCATTGGTTCTCCAATGACATAAAAACTATTGTCCTTTTTGTAAACCACACATAGTCGTTTACAAAATAAATGGTTTACTGATTTACGTGCAAATATACTTTAATTTACCCAGTGATGTTTGACGTAGTTATATATGCTATCTACCTAATAGTTTTTTTTATGTGGATGATTGAAATACAAGTACAAATATCTACTCAGATAAGTACTTAAAGTAAAGTACTTCAAGTACTAATAAATACTTGAAGTATAATTTCAAGTATTTTTATTTTAAGTATTGACAGTTCTGTTTGTAACAAACAGTGAATATTATTCAATTGACATGTCTATGACTACTAGACAGGGCAATGAAATTAGGATCCTTAATCACAAATCTAGTTTTTTTTGAGAAAGGTCCATATTATGGTATAAAAGCATATAAGTCACTCCCATCTAACATTAGAGATATCACTGATACAAAAAAGTTTAGAATTTCTGTTACTATTTGAAAAATAAATGTTATTACTCATTTGAATGCTGGAATGAGTAAATATATACAGGGTGATATCTCGAGTTCTACGATAGCTAGAAATTTTTTAAAAAATTGCAAGTAAACTAGATAAAAAAGTCTATAACTGGAAATTATTTTCGAACATACAGGGCGAGCCAAGACGAAATTACAGGACCAAGTGCCTTTTTTTTTTAAAAAATGGAATGCTATGTATATCAGTACATTTTTGAAGCCTCTTTCTAGGCTCTATTCATTCCTATATTATTATTGGCTATCTCCCAACCACTTTGATGTAATGAATTTTTTTTGTTGAAATAATGCCATCTGCAGATGGATATTTAAAAAATCACCACAGTCACAATTATGGATTTTAAGAAAAACCTATGTGAATACCAGTTACGAGACATCTAATTAATATTTTTGAGTCATTTTCATTTCCTAAAAATGTACAGGGTGGCCAAAAATTAGTATTCAATTAAGAACTTTTTAAATTGAATTTTCTCAATTTTTTCAAATGGAGCACCCTGTATATTTTTCAACGATGTGATGTAAAAATGAAAAACGAACATTTTTTTGTAAGTACTTCCCTATGGCTAATTGCAACCATTTTCGTTTTATTGAGTAATAATTACAACATTCAAAAATAAACTTAAAAAAAGAGATTTCTTCAAATAACTCAGTAGAAAAAATTATAATAAATGTTCCACATGTTGGCTATTTTGATTGACACACATCTCTATGCGCTTTTGAAATGAGGTTCCCACTGTTCCTAAAACTGCCGGTGTGATAGATCTAAAAGCAGTTATTATTCTTTCCTTCATATTTTGTACTGTTGTTGGTGTGTCTCTATAAACAATTTCCTTTACGTATCCCCATAAAAAGAAATCCATTTTTGTAAGATCTGAGGATCTGCATTTAAATAATGTGGTGGAGCACCATCTTGCTGAAACCACATCCTATTTCGAATTCTTCCAGGGAGATTTACCAATAATTGTGGCAGATAGTTTTCCAAAAAATGAAGATAAATAGCTCCAGTCAATGTACCATCAAAGAAATGTGGCCCTATTACATGTTCTCCAATAATTCCTCCCCAAACGTTTATAGACCATCTGTGTTGGTTATCAACTTGCACAAAAAAGTGAGGATTTTCCGAAGCATAATAATGGAAATTGTGCCTATTAACAAATTCATTTTTATGAAAAGTTGCCTCATCAGTGAAAAAAAATTATTGAAGAAGTTGACATCAACTTGCATTTTACCTCTGGCCCAATTACAAAATTGTAGGTGCTTTTGAAAATCGTCATCAGATAATTCCTGGTGCATTTGAATATGATATGCATGCAACTTATTTGTTTTTAAGATTCGACCCACAGACCGTCTACTTATTCCTACTAATAAGGTCACTTCTCTTTGACTAACATGGGGATTCTCAACCGTTGCCAGCACCACAGAAAACTCATTTTCTTCATTCACAACACGTTTTATTCTTTCACTTTTTTTTATATTCGACATTTCCAGTTTCCAGAAATCTATCGAGAAGGTTTTGGAAGCTGCTAACATCAGGAAGCCTTCTTTCAGGATAACGTTGGTGATAAATTCTATTGGCAAGTAAACAATTGTCAGACAAATTGTCTTACTTGCCCAAAACAAAAGTCATGTCTACAAGTTCCGCTTTATTAAAATTCATATTGTAAAATTCCAAATATTTTAAATTCAATACAAATTGTAACTAACGACCGATAAGTGTGATAAATGCTCCTTTGTACACGACAATTTATACCAAACTGAGGTTTTATTGCTTGTCGAATAACGAAAACAGCGAAAAAAATGTAAAAAAACATTACAGTAAAGGATTGGTTAAATACTATTTACTCATTTCAATGGAAATGGTCCCACTAAATGGCCTCATTTCAAAATTGCATAAAGACGTGTGTCAATCAAAATGGGCAACAACACCTATATAAATTTTTCTAATGAATTATTTGAGGGAACCTCTTTTTTTAAGTTTATTCTTGAATTTGCCCCTTATTTATTTATAAAACGAAAATGGTTGCAATTAGCCATATGGAAGTACTTACAAAAAAAGTTCGTTTTTCATTTCTACATCACATCGTCGAAAAATATACAGGGTGTTTCATTTGAAAAAAATTGAGAAAATTCAAATTAAAAAGTTCTTAATTGAAAAATAAACACTTATTTATTTATAAAACGAAAATGGTTGCAATTGGCCATAGGGAAGTACTTACAAAAAAATGTTCGTTTTTTCATTTTTACATCACATCGTTGAAAAATATATAGGGTGTTCCATTTGAAAAAATTGAGAAAATTCAATTTAAAAAGTTCTTAATTGAATACTAATTTTTGGCCACCCTGTACATTTTTAGGAAATGAAAATGATTCAAAAACATTAATTAGATGTCTCGTAACTGGTATTCACATAGGTTTTTCTTAAAATCCATAATTGTGACTGTGGTGATTTTTTTTATATCCATCTGCAGATGGCATAATTTCAACAAAAAAATTCATTACATCAAAGTGATTGGGAGATAGCCAATAATAATATAGGAATGAATAGAGCCTAGAAAGAGGCTTCAAAAAATGTACTGATATACATAGCATTCCATTTTAAAAAAAAGGCACTTGGTCCTGTAATTTCGTCTTGGCTCGCCCTGTATGTTCGAAAATAATTTCCAGTTATAGATTTTTTATCTAGTTTACTTGCAATTTTTTAAAAAATTTCTAGCTATCGTAGAACTCGAGATATCGAGGTCCGCCGCACTATTGCCCCACCCTGTATATTGATGTTTAGTTTAAATTAATTGCAAATGAAATTTTCACTCTGTTGTTGTGTCTTTTTTTTTGTAGACCTTTGGCAATAAAGAATTTTATTATTATTAATATTATTTATTTTTCTTATTTAATTGAAATTAAAACATAATTCACATAATAATGTTTACTGCTTGACAGTGACTAAAACGTAAAATAATTTCTCGTTGAATGTTTTCAACATTTGGTGTAATTTGGCGCATTTCGTATCTTATACGTTCTTTGACATCTTCCAAATTATTTGGCTTATCCTTATTAACCTTAGTTTTTATGTAATCCCATAGGAAATAATCCAGTGGTATCAAATCCGGACATTCAACTGGCCACGAGTGGTAGTCATTGACCAATCCATCAGATAGAAAAAACTTCACTCAAGTATTACCTGTATACTGTATGCAATAAGGTCGCTCCTGACTACCACCTAAAAGGCGCGCCCTCTACTGATGGGGAATATTTTATATTCAAGAACCACTTATAGTTAGATATTTATTTATTTTTATTTTATTTATTTACAGAATAGAGTAGAATAATTTACTGAATAATATAAATGAAATTTTCTTGAATTGCGTTTTTGTCTCCTTATCGTTCCCGGAATCCCAGGTTCGATTCCTGGTCAAGTAGCTGGAATTTTTTTCTAAAGCAAAAATTAATCCTGGCATACTCCCACATAAGGTACCTTGAGGTACTTTTAGGGACCCATGGTGTTTTAATTTTAATTTAATTAATTTTGTTATCTTTTTTAGGTCTACGCCCAGTCGAAGGTATCGTTCGCACCTAGTGTTCAATTAATAAAGAAATGTATCGAGTCCCTTATCGATAAACAGTACATTGAACGAACTCCTCATTCCAGCGAAGAGTACAGTTACGTAGCTTAATTGAATTTAATTGAAGTTAATTATTCAGGTCGACTAATTAATCTTATTTAGTAAATTTTAATGGTGAGTTCGATTTTGTTTATTTTTTGATTAATTTTTTTTGTAATTATTTATTATTTATAACGTGTACATTATAATAAATAGAGTTTTTCTATTTTCATTACACTTTTTTTTGTCTAACTGATGGTGCTTTGTATACGAATATATGTCGCAGACAACAAATTTTAAATCGTAAATCTGATTTAGTTCTACCTATTCACAATTTTTTTTGTGTTAGAGACTCTGAAAGTAGACTCTCCTGTAGCATGTTCCAGATCGATTTAGAGGGTTTAGATCCGATGACTTTGGTGGCCACTGCTTTGCTGTTACAGATACTCAAAAATGTCACAATCAGATAATTCTGTAAGATGGGCTACTATCCGAACCAAAATATAATCATTTGAGTATAGAACAACCGATTCTAGCAAAGGAATTTCAAATTTTTACTCTAATGCAAGAAAATCTAGAATAGAATATAGAACGGTATTATTTAATGTTATAATAATTAGACAGCTCGAAGAAATTAAGGATTTTTGAATTATTTTTTCCAATTGTTAACTTTTTGCGAATTCCACATTGCCCTTGAAGTGAGAAAAATAAAAAGAAAGAAAATTTGAAAGAATCGTTGGTAATTTAAGAAATAGATCGGCTCAATGCTGCGATTGGTCACATGCTATTTATGTGACTGGAGATGGGCACGAGTGCTGTTTTCACTTGGTCCAGAGCAGCATTTTACAGCTCCAGTAATTCAGTTATAATATATTTGTGCAGTTATGAAGGCCTTCATTTGTGTTAAAAAATCGTCTTTCAAAAGATGGCATATGTGGGTAAAATAATGCACTATGGCCAGTTTAAAAATTGAAATAATAATAAAAATAGCATATACCTTCTTTAAATGTTTTTTTTGAGCAGTGTTACTGCATAATAGGAGAGACAATTTGAATACATGCACGTTCCCCCATCCACCCTGGGGCACATTTTTTATATAACAGAACAGTGATTAAGAGACGTTCCCAAGAAAAAACTGGACTTGTCAAAATGACAAAAAGTCACATTTATTTTTTTCGAAATCAAATACTGAATAGTTAGATAACAATTTTCTATGAGTATTCTAAAAGTATCATAATTTTTGTTTATATATATTTTGATACTCAAACGGTTCCTGAGAAAATACCATGATATTCTGTCCAGGATGATTCCGAAATAACCGAAAAAAAAAACCTAGAATCTAAGAGATATAAAAGTTTTTTCATATTTTTGGTAACTTCCAGGCAAGTAAAGAAAGTAACAAAAGTATCCTCTAAACCCCCCGGTTACTGACGCACCTAATAGCAAATAACCGCATTTTTTGCCCGATAAGCTTAAATTACGTAATTCTTACCTATGGCGCAACAAAGAATTATCGCATGGTTCTGAATAATGTTGAAAGGTTCAATGATCTCATTTTAAAACATTGTTTTGATTAAGACGCTTCTAACAATTAATCAGTACTCACCTTAGTAGAAAAGATTTTCACTTGGATATGAAAGAGTTGTTCGTTAATCATACAAATTAACTAAACTTTAATGAAACCATCACTCAACAGAAATTAAAACAAAAATTTCACTTTTAAAGATAACCTAGTTTGATTGCTTTCCCCGACAGGGAGTCTGTCGATCAGGAAATAAGTATCATTATTAGGACCAATGTAATTAGGAAAAAAAAGTTTGTTTGGCAGTTGTATGATGCTGTATGCCAGTGATGATTTATAAGAAGCTAAAGTGAGTGCCGCTTGACCTTGCCAGATATCCCGGTGGCCTTTAGAGTATGCCCTATATACCACAAATCCACTTGTCATAAACAACAAATCGTCATGTATAAGGGCACAATTAAAAATGACTAGCCACACCACATGATAAAGCTAATCATGAATATTTTCCCTAAAAATCATAAAATTCACTGTAAAACTTCTATTTTTAAAATAAGTAAAGGAACTTTTTTTACATGGGTTTATATGGCAATAAAAAAATCCTCATTTTCATTCGACTACAGCTGAAAACTAATTATTTTTCGTATACTTTTCACTTCAAACAACCATTTCCCCCAAACTATTATATCTCAAAATAATTCTTTATAAAATGTGCATAATATTTTTCAGATTACGGTGTTTTTTAAATCAGATTTTTTAAAACCTAATTACCGAGATATTTAATAATGTAGTGTAATGTCAATTTTTTAAGTTTATTGGTGGCCTCAAGCACTGTAGATGCTCGTCCCCTCTTCCCGCAATGACCCATCGTTAAATAGTTACGGTATTTGTATTTTTTAAAATTTATTTTTTGAAAATATTTGTGCTGCAGAATAAACATAATTGTATTTGTTGAATATTAAATGAATAAGTAAATTAACACATTATAAGAAGACTGTCTAGTTTACTGTTTAGAAGACACGTTAGCTGGTATGTATTTTTTAGAGTTGACAAAATTACCGTTAATTTCTTTTTAGTTACCTTACGAATAAAGAAATAGAAATGCATATCAACATTTCTTAGTTACCCATCATTATTAAAATTTGAGTATCATAAAAAATCGAGAAAGTTTACATTTAGAGCTTTTAAATTATACCAAATACATAGGCATTTTCAGAAATGTACTGTCTAATAATCAGAGGTAGGATTTACCAATCAGATATGACGTAAAACCAGGATTGACTTTAGATGGTTATGTGTCAGATTTGCATGCATATATGAAACGATATCTTACCTTGAATTTTTTTTTAGCGAATTCCGTATTATCCAAAGTTGATAAAGTCAATTTATTATAAACGCTCACTCGAAAAGAACTGGAGGTATAGGGGGATGTACTTAACAGTAAACTACACACACAAGTATTTTTCACCGATAAGTAAAAGTATATTATTAATTTTCTAATGTTTGTAGTTAAACTTCGGCGCCTCTCGTTAAAAATTCATGTGGTGAGAAGGACTGTTCGACGTCGACAGATGTAACTGGAGCAAAGTCACCACATTCATGCTCGGTGTAGCAAAGTCTACTTCTTTGCCGTTTAAAAGGTCTATTACACACCTGTCATCGTAACAAATCAGGGATTTTTTTAAAACAGTTTGGAATTTTGTTTGTACCCTCGCAGCAATTTCTCCCTGTAATTGAAAAATATATTGTCGAAGATCGAACACAACGTTTATTGCTTCAACTGTAGTAAATTCTGAAGTTGGCTGATATTGAAGGTCCCGTATGGCGAGAGGCATTCGTGAAAAACTTCCGTGTATGGTCTCCAGATTTTCTTGAACATATGCCTTGCTCCTGTGAAATAGCAACTGCGTCATTTGGATTTAACTGCTGTCCCTAAGGATTTCAAAGATTTTAAAATGACAGTAATAGTACGATGCTGCCACTAGCCAAGTTCCTCATCGTGTTATAATGGACTGTGGAGGTAATGGAGTGTTTGGTAGAATTTCGTGAAATAACCGTACACGACTTGGTGCTTTAGTGATTTCTAAGCGTTTAATTGTGATTATAGAAACATAGATTTATTACGGACCAGTGACAATATAAAATTGTATAGTACATGTCAAAAACAGCAAAAAACAAAAACAAAAATACATATAGGAATATCACAAACAAACTTAAAAGTAAAAAAATATATGTGTATACATGTCATATTTCTAACAAAATCACAATTTATAAAAGGTCCATAAAATAAACAGATTTAATTATTTAAGAACACACTAGGTGTTAGTTCTTTGGTATCATATAGTTCGGCTGATATTAAGCAATCTCTCACAATTTTTTTGAATTTGACAGTATTGTTTATATTCCTTATTTCTCCTATTAGCTCTGAAAAAATTTTATGCACTGATTTATTCGTCAAAGGAGGAATGCTAAACTGCGGTTTAATTAGAAAAATTTTTTTTGTGAAAGGAAAAAAAAAAAAAAATTTTTCCCCCCACAAAAAATAAAAATAAAAAAAAAAAAAAAAAAATTTTCCCATAACAATAAAAAAAAAAAAAAAAATTTAAAAAAAACACCCCAAAAAAATTTTTTTTTTTTATTTTTTTTTTTTTTTTTTAATTAAATGGCATCCCTTTTCAAATAGTGTAGAATTATGGGCAGGGAGAGAAAAATTTGTTCTTTGCCTGGTGTTATTGTATGGTCATTTAAAACACTTGTAAATAAACTCTTGTTAGTTTGAACAAAACACAAACATTCATATATGTAAACACATGATAATGTCAATAGTTTAAGCTGTTTGAATATGCCTCTACAAGATTGGCTATACTTAAGATCTGCTATTAATCTTATTGCCCTTTTTTGGATAATAAAGATGGACTGATTTTGAGAACCACCCCAGAAGATTATAGAATAAAAATTTCCATAATATGCTTGTAAGGTATTCCTGCCTACTACTTTTTTTAATTATTTAAGTGCATAGCAAGATTTACTTAGTTTAATACCAAGTTCCTGAATATGATTCTGCCAGTTGAGATGTTCGTCAATAGTGACGCCTAAGAATTTTGAGGATGTGGCAAACTCAATATTCTGATTGTCTAGTTTTAATGTGGTTGGGTACTTACTACTATTTCTAGAGTGTCTGAAAGTAAGACAGCTAGTTTTAGAAATATTTAAAACAAGGGAATTTTCCTCAACCCACTTAATAACCTTAGTAATGTTAATTTCATTGAGCCTTTCAACCTCTTCAAAGTTCTTTCCAGTTATTAAATTAAGATATTAGTATCATCTGCATAATTGGATAATAAGAGTGACTCACGATCTACAACTTTTGGCAGTTCATTTATATACAAAATAAAAAGCAAAGGTCCCAATACACTGCCTTGCGGTACTCCAACTGTAGGGGTTTTGATGTAGATTTGTATTTTATCCCTTCCTTTGAAATTGTAACTTTTTGTTCTCTATTTAGCAAATATGATTGGAACCAGTTATATGCTGTACCGGCATTCCATAATTTTCCAACTTTGAAAGTAAAAGGGCATGATTGACACAGTCAAAAGCTTTTGACAGATCTAAGAAAATACCCACAGCGATATTGCCCTCATCTACCTCTTGCAAAATTTGACTAACAAAGCTGAAAATAGCTGTGGTAGTTGACCTTCCAGTTCGAAATCCATGTTGAGTACTTGTTAGTATATTATTGTTGGTAACAAAATTAGAAAGCCGTCTGTGCATAATGATTTCAAAGATTTTTGCAAAGCTAGATAATAGGCTAATTGTTCGATAATTTTCGATTGACCATGGATCTTTTCTTATACACAGGTATAACCACCGCTATTTTCAGTTTTTTTGGAAATACTCCTTTGCATAAGGACTCATTAATTATATGTGTTAGAGGATCAAGTATAAAGTCACATATTTGTTTTAGTAAATTATTTGATATGTTATTAAATGATTAAGTAAATTAACACATTATAAGAAACTGTCTATTACTATTTACGTGTTTAGCTGGTATGTATTTTTATTTTTTTCATTACAAATTTCTACCATATAATTATCATTATGCATACTTTGTATGAAAGCGGGTCCTGTCATCAAAGGACCTGAGAAATCGTTTGATACATATATTCATTGTTTGAAACTTCAGGAAAAGACAATCAACAACCAAAGGCATGATGATATTCCGTGTGTAAAACGACTAATGTGCCAAACTTCCAAGACCCGTCGAAGACGCGATATGAACCGGCTTCTTTTTGGCTCAATATTTTTAACTGAGGTTAAATGATTGTTTCTTTGA
The DNA here is from genome assembly GCA_029963845.1 of Rhamnusium bicolor. Lineage (NCBI taxonomy): Eukaryota > Metazoa > Arthropoda > Insecta > Coleoptera > Cerambycidae > Rhamnusium > Rhamnusium bicolor. The sequence continues at coordinate 11,215 of JANEYF010002757.1, forward strand.
TGGTCTTCATCATCATCCGTGGTTTCATTTATAATTGGTCAGGGGTGCCTGAGTCGCGGCTTAGGCGTTTGATTTTGGATTACACATTTGAATAGAGCACCTGCCTCGGTAACTGTTACTTTACTTCAAGATTAAAATCTTGACTTTACTTACTGTTTTTTCAAGGTGGCTGACAGGGCAGGCCTAATAGTAATAATTTTATTATGGGTCACTGGTTCGCTTCTCTTAATTCATTTTAGTAATTATATATTATAAAAAAAGGAAAAGCACCAACTTCCTAACCACCTCCTCGCCGTCTAAGGGAAGGGGAAAAAAGCATGTTCTGGTCCTGAGAGGCTCTGAGGGTTCGTTGAATCGGTCAGTATATCTCTTAGTAATCTTAAAATGACCCGTTTTGCCCACCTCTAGTGGCCAAATGTTAACAAAGATCGATTGAACAAGCGAGATGCATGTGACAGTGGGAGTGTATTGTAGATGACTGGTGGGGCACAGACTGAGCCTGTTATTATGTTCGCTGGATATGTCTTATTCCATCTCATTTTATCCTAGTTCGAAGCCATCGCCTGTATTCTTTTTCTAACTGGCCACACTTGGCGACAGACATAGGGTATATTCTAAAACTATGTCATTTCAAAAACAAACAATTTTGATGGTTTTATTTGACACCGAAATTACTATTCTAGTTTTACAAGCAAACAAAATATAGAACATTTAAGAAGATGAAGAGGAAGAGAAGAAAATTGAAAACAGTTCAAATAAATCGAATGTCTGTCCATCAACTTTGTCAGGTTGTGTCCTTGCATAAAACTAATTTTTTTCACACAAAAATGTATTTTTTTGTCAAAAAGCTTCAACAACAGAAAGGCTTTTTCAAGTAATGACCACAAAAGAAATAACACAGAAAGAAAAATAAGACTAATAGACCACCACTTATAATTTTCGAAGGAATTGGTGTTAACAATTTATAGCCAAGGTAAAGAAATATCATATTTTATGTTTTTTAAATCACAATGGAAAATGCAAAGATCTAACAATAATAACAAAAGTGCAAAACTGACAATCAGGAGATCTGGTATTTAGTAAAGTATGTAAAGTACTCAAAAAAGGCAAAAAGGATATGGTATGATGTTTATTTATAAGTATTTGAAATTGAATGGATATAAGGCCAAAGTACACATAACTAGACTACTTATAAATACATTTACTAGTTTTAGAATATAGATCAGCTTCCCGTTGGTTGGTTATCTTTTCCCGAAGTTTCAAATGATCAATAAATATTGCAATCAATTTCTCAGGACCTTTGATTACAGGATCTGGTTTTATACAAATTATGCATAATTTTTTACAAATGTGTTTCACGTTGAATTTTAATAATAATAATAAAAGTATTTTATTGGTTTCACCAAAAGGCCATCGACCGAGGTCTTTTAGCCTGTTATAACTGTTTAAAATAATTTACATACCATTTCATTTCATTACAGTATAAATATCTGTATTTAAAAAAAAAAAAACTAATATAGATTTGTTTCATTGTATATTATTCAATGCGGTGTTCCCATAGGGTTAGCTCTGGAAATTTTCTTCTGCTAGGTAATTCTTGTTCTCTTGTTTTGCAAAGGGGTTGTATTATTTCTATGTTATTTATTTCCTTAGCAAATTTTGTGGTTAGGGATTGTAATCTTTGGTGGATTGGTGTTATTTGCATAATCTCATAGAGAAGGTTGTTGGGAAGGTTATGGAGAGGATTTCTGGGGTGTCTGATTTCGGTAATGGATCGCAATGTTGATGTTTCTGCTATTTCTAGGCTTTTTATGACTGGTCTTCTTGTATTAAGGTATAGTGGGTGGCTATATTCTAATAATGGACGGCAGATTGTACTATAAATATGGGCAGCAGTTTTTTTTGTTGATTCCTTGGTTTTTATATGTTAGGCTGCGGAAGTGTCTGCTTCTTGCAATGCACTTCTTATTTAGTTTGACATGTTTGTTAAAATTATGCTTATTGTGCTATTGTCAACAGTTATTGTTGGAGTGTTTGGGGATATTTTATGGTTAAACACGATGTATTGAGATTTTAGGGGATTTGGTTTCATTCGCCATTTGTTGAACCACGTTAATGTTCTGTTCATCAGTTGTTGAAGTGCCTCTGATGTCTTGTAGATGTTCTTGTTATGGCTTACGAGTGCGGTATCGTATTGGAGAATATACAAATTCAGGTTTAAATATTCTGGTTCTGAATTAAAGTTATATATATCATAACAATATATATTGTAGAGCAAGGGTGAGAGTAGAGAGCCTTGTTGAACACCTTGATGGATTGTGAAGTTTTGTGATAAATGGTCATTAATTTTAACTTGAACAGTTCTTCGTTGAATTTTATTTTTGTTACAATCTCATTTTTCTGAGCTTGTGCAGTCGGTAGTGATTTTCATTTCACTTATTTCTAAAAAGCACATACATCAGTTACATGGTAGAAAATGTTAGTGAAAAAATACATACTAGTTGAAAGTGTCTAGCAAACAGGGAACTAGATTAGTTTCTTACGTGTTAATTTATTTATTACATAACAATTTGATATAGGTAGGATACTTATGTTTATTCTGCAGCACAAATATTTTCAAAAAATACATTTTAAAAGTACAAAATACGAGTAACTATTTAAAGATGGGCCATTGCGGGAGGTAGTGCGGGTGATTGAAACAGTATTCTAGTAGAGGGGATGTGAGCTCTGCAGTGAACTTGAGGCCGCAGATAAGCTTCGAAAATTGACATCACACTATACATTATTAAATATCTCGGTTATTAGATTTTTAAAGAATCTGATTTAAGATCCGACGTAATCTAAAAAATATTGCACACATTTTATAAAGAATAATTTTTTTTTGATAGATTGGGAGACATGGTCGTGGGTAGGGAAAAGTATAGGAAAAATAATTAATTTTTAGTCATAGTCGAATGGAGAAAATGAGGATTTTACAAGTGGATTTGTAATATACAGGGCATAAGTGACATATCTGGCAAGGTAATGCATTTTATGTTAAAAGTGCCAACAGGCTGAAATATCGAATTTGGTATTTATCATAGTTGAAAACAATGTTATCTTTTTCTATACAAGCTGTGGCCCTTGCAACAGACTGTCTGATTTTCTCGAAAATGTCAACAAAACACACTCTTAAAACTTCTTTTCTAACTATGAATTTGTCTATAAATTAATCCGAATATTTTTTCGAGCAAAATGTACTAAAAAATCTTATCAAATAAAAAATCTGATGTAATTATCATTTTTGTTTGTTTTTGTAGTGATACAAATAAGTTCAGTGTGACATTTTTGTTGTACTAAAAAATCTTGTACTATAATTGTAAATAATTGATTTAGTTTTAAGCAAACAAACTGTTGTTTAGGAGTTATTACTTTATATCCAAATGGAATTAAATGTTTTCTAATAAAAAAATGTATAATAAATTTTTTGGTTTTTTTTTTGTAATTGTCACAATAATAAGTATGCATTTTGCTGTAAATACACACTGGCATGTATGTGGGGTATTTTTAACTAGTGATCACAAAAGTAAACATATATATTAGTAATACTAAGTACAAATTTTTGGGTTATTAGGTCCAATGTAATTAAAACACTACTGTATTAACTTGCCGACGTTTCGGTATAATTTATTACCATCCTCAGGGCACTGTAAGATATAAATAAATTAATTGTAAGTTATTCTGTAACTATATGGGTGATAAATTCTAATCCAAACTAATAGTGAAGAAATAATATTGAACAGTTAATTAATTATTCTATAACAGATTGTAGGAAACATTTACTTATTATATAAACAACCATTTTAGTTCCCAAACACTTATTCATCCCTTATCTACAGTAAGTTTAACAGGTAAAAATAATCTACACAAATAGACTCTTTTGTGACACTTCACAGCCTCGATGAGAATAACACACATTTCAAGAAGTATATAAACATTTCTCATTTCTGTATGCGCCGATATACTGAGTATTTTTCAATAAACTCAATATTATAGCTACGAAGTATGTTCCTGCCATTATGTTTTTTATGCACGAGAAACACTAAATTTTAATGTGAGTTGTTTATAATTTTTTATATATCACTAACCTATAACTAATTCTAAATAATAATTGAAGTGCCTAAAATAAGTACATGTTTCCTACAATCTGTTATAGAATAATTAATTAACTGTTCAATATTATTTCTTCACTATTAGTTTGGATTAGAATTTATCACCCATATAGTTATAGAATAACTTACAATCAATTTATTTATATCTTACAGTGCCCTGAGGATGGTAATAAATTATACCGAAACGTCGGCAAGTTAATACAGTAGTGTTTTAATTACATTGGACCTAATAACCCAAAAATTTGTACTTAGTATTTAAATTGTGGTCTGGAAATTATTATTATATTAGTAATATTTGTTATAAATATTCCGGAGTTAATCTCCGTTGCCTCTCATTAAAATTCATTTGTATTGTGAGAAGGACCGTTCAACGTCGACAGATGTAATTGGCTCATACTTAAAATATATGAACTTTCTGAGAGACCACATTTTTGTCTTGTGTAGAAGTCTACTTCTTTGCCATTTAAGAAGTCAGGTGTGATATCTGTTTATTGAGGTGGGAGGTATATAGAGTTGCCTTATAATCGTAAAGACTCAAGCCTATTATGACATCACAGGGCCGATAAAATATGGCGGATAATCAGAGTCGGATTCAGGATTAATTGTAAAATTTTTATGTAAATGGAGAAAGTAATAGATTTATTTATGTAGTGTTAACATCGAAACTCGATGAACAGGAAATTACACTTTTTATTTATTTTGTATACTGATATATTTATTAGTAAACTTAATTTTGTTGTTGAATAATTCATAAATAAAGCAGTTATGGGAATTTTGCCCCACATACACTAATTACTGTTGTGGTTTCTATATTGATATCATGTTATGTACTTAAGGTTTGTAATATTTTATCAGATGTTCTATTATTTTTGACTACTAATTTTATTCATACGTAATACTCATAGAAACAACTCATTTACTCTTGTTTCCAACTGTATAAAAACCCAGAACCTTCTTGGAATTAAATAGGAACGTTAATACCAAAACGAATAGTAGAATTGTATCATATAATGGAAACCTGAGGAAAAAAAATCTATTGATGCATATTTATGTAAATCTATAAAAATACACAATACATAGGTACTAACTTACAATATATAGGTACATAGAAGCCTTTAAATAATAATAACTATCTATGCATATTTATTTAAATCCATAACAATACACAATTCATTGGTAGCAGGAAGCCTGTAAATAATAATAACTTATCATAATGAGATCGTAAAGTCCGAGAATTGTCAATAAAAGTTTTTGAATGAGGAGGAATTTTAACAGTAAAATATTCATTGGCAATTAATTTTATTAAATTTATACGATGATTTAAAAAAAGTTCTTGTTCAAAATCGTGATCATTTGATTCTTCGAATATGGCTTTATCTGTGGTATTTTTTAAAATAGTAATTGTTAAAATGTTTAAATTTAACAATTTTATAGAATTTTTTTCTTTGAAAACCTTTCTGAAAAGGTGTTCTTCCATTATACAGCCTTTCAGGACACTATCTAATGGATATTTTAAACCACCTTTATCTAATATTAAACCTTTCGGTCAAGTAGTTATAATCTATTCCCCTTATAGGGTACACACCATCCATCTTAAATTTTAGATACTTTAAAAATCTCTGTACTCGTTCTAAGGCTTCTGTGTGGCAATTATAGATAGGGTACCAAATTAATGATCCATATTCAATTTTAAAACGTACATATGAGCAATATAAGATTTTAAAGGCATTGACTTCTGTAAAATGTTGGCAATTTCTGATAATAAAGCCCAGAAACTTCACTGCCTCAGATATCTTCTCAGTTATGTGACCCGTAAAGGTGAATTGTGATTCAAATATTATACCTAAGTTCTTAAAAGAAGTGCAGCGCGTTAACATAGTCACGTTGATATGGTAGGGATATTCATAAACTAACTGTCTTCTTGTGAAACTTATGAATTTACACTTGTCAGGATTTAGATGTAACTTATTAATAGTACACCAAGATTGAATTCAGTCTAAATCATTCTGCAACTTTTGACAATCATCCAACGTTGTTACTTCAGTGAATATCTTTAGGTCATCAGCAAAAAAAAGTTGGGGGCACTGTATTGTAGAACATAAGTCATTAACAAATAACAGAAACAGCAGTGGACTCAAATTAAACCCCTGAGGTAGCTACATATTTAAGCGAGTTATATCCATTATAGGATACATACTGAGGTCTCTCTTGCAAATACGATTTAAGAAATTCTTTCATATGATTGTTAAAGCCAAATAGGTCCAGCTTTTCAATTAAGATGGATCAATCCTATCGAAAGCTTTTGAAAAGTCTGTATAAATCACATCTACCTGGCCCTGGTTATTGATGACCTCCGAAACGTATTATACAAGAACCGACAAATTCGTAACTGTAGATCTTTAACTCAGTAAAGCCATGATGAGATTGAGATATTAAATTGTGTACAGATGGATAAATGCAGTTATACTGAACCACTTTCAACAGCTTTGAAAAGTTAGACAAGATTGATATAGATCTGTAATTGATAATATGGGACCTATAGCCACTTTTAAAACCTGGAACCACCTTGGCTCCCTTCCACCAATCCGGAAACATGCTTGTTTTCAAGGCAAGAATAAACAACAATTGCAATGCGGTGACAAGAGCTCTTATACAGTCTTTAACAATAAATGATGGTATGCCATCTGGACCTGACATCATTTTGTTTTTAATTTTTTTCTGCTGCTATAATTTCCACTTTGGAGATATATTCGATATTAATATTAGTATTTGTAACGAAGTGATTATTTTATAGAATTAAAATATGTAACTAGGTGCTATTTGTCTGATTCAAAAGATATTTTAAACATTATAGTACCGCGCCCTTAATAGTGGTATTGTCAGTTGCTCATTAATAATAGTATAATTATTATTTTGTAAGATAGGTAGTAGTACGTTTGTAGAAACATTTCAAATATGCCGAGCTGCAGACAGTACGTGAATTGCGAAACGCGAATCGCGCATATTGTCCCCGGCACTCCTGTGCCCGCGCAAAGGGAAGGACCCCGAGATTGAAAACAAACAAATCAGTTTCCGTCTGGCCGCTGACCGAAGAACCACGCCGCCGACCAGCACAGTAAGTAATCTCGTTGTGAGTATAGAGGTATAGGTATTTAAATTTAATTCGGAATTTTTCTAAGTCCGGAAAATGACGTAGTTGCCATATTCCGCGCATGACTACCGCGTCTCCTTCTACTTCTGCTTTTGGCAGAGTTTAGTAGCTTGAGGATTTTTCAGAGCGTCCAGGACAGTCCATTACTACCGCCAGTGCCTACCAGACGTGCCGACACCGACCGCTCCAGAGAGGAAGCAGCCCAGGATACGGAAGTAGGTATCAAGGTTTGATAAATAAAGGTTTGGTAAATAACAAGTATTATTTGGCTGGTGTGTATTTTCCGGACATTGTTTAGAGTTTGTAAAACGCGACCGCCCCATCCGTGGGGTCCGCGAGCGAAAAGCCATATCCGCCTCATACCCTTCCGTCCGAGTGTAGGACGGGAGAGCGGCTGAAGGTTGGAACCATAACCGCGTTAACCGCGTGTCCTCCAGGCTACCTGAGCACGTCATATTCTGCAGGGTGACTAGGAGGTACTATCATTTGTAACCGCGTGTCCTCCAGGCCGCCTAAGCAAGTCATATTCTGAAGGGTGACTTGGAGGTACTTTCGTTCGTAACCGCGTGTCCTCCAGGCTACCTGAGCACGTCATATTCTGCCGGGTGACTTCGAGTTTGACATTACCGTAGTCTCTTTAAATTTCCAACAGGTAGGCTTGCCACTCCTCCTACCCCCCCCCCAAACGTAGCCGCTTTATACCGCGTGTCCTCCAGGCTACCTGAGCACGTCATATTCTGCAGGGTGACTTGGAGGTACTTTCGTTCGTAACCGCGTGTCCTCCAGGCTACCTGAGCACGTCATATTCTGCAGGGTGACTTGGAGGTACTAGATTCGGCATATCATAAGTCCGGAACCATCCATCAGCCAAGCCATAGTAAATAACCGCCATAGATAGTCATAGTCATAGTGTGCTTGTATTAACGCTTGCTTCCCCTCCTGGTATCCGTCCGCCGTCTGCTTATGGCCGATTCATTATTGCTGTTCACCTTTTTCACTGCTTAATCACCGTATTACCGCGTCGCACCGCTTGTACGCCCTCTTACTGTCCCCGCTCGCCTGTAATTAAGACCGCTTGTAGTATAAGTTGTAATTACTAAGATGTATATATAGTGTAAATAGTAATTAGTGTGTAAAATAAATGTAAATATATTGAATAAGAGTCGTTTCATTAACTGTAGTGTGTAAGTTACCTTTTCCCGACCCCTGGCTTATCTGTTTCTTCACTGTAGTTGCCCGGCCTCTATCGTCCCGCCGATAGAGTAAAGTGAGTGTTTCTGCACTCTAAACAGAAACTGGCGCCCGAAATATCCGTCTCGTGAGCACCGCCGTAGTGTTGGGCGTCAAAGTGACACTTCTGTTCGAGTGTAAATCAGAAGAGAACGTCACATATTGTTTAAAGTAAAATTGAGTCATTAGGTTCAGAAGGCAGAAAAACACTTTTAAAAAAATTTCCAAACATATTCACAATATCATGAGGTTTCGTGTAGGGTTCGTTTTCATAGAATAAAACACACGGGATTCTAGAATAATTATTTTTTGAATTAACGAATGACCAGATATTCTGAGCTTTAGTAAAAATTGCTGAGCGTATGCAACTTTTATTTGTTCTTTAATCAACTTTCTTAATCTTTTAAATTCATGCAAACAATGCTCATTATGACTCTTTTTATAATTTTTTAAAAGCCTAGCTTTTTTAATATTTGTAATAATTTTGTATGTATACTAATATGAAAATTCTCGTTTATGTGTTTTACATAGAGGAACGTGTGTCAAATTTATGATATATTTTTACATAAAATTTATCAATTGCTGAGTTTATCTCTTGACAATGAGTTAAAAATTTCCAATCTGTGTGAAATAATAAATTATATAAAGATGGATAATCAGCTTTTTAAAATTATATCTTTTTATTTTTACTTGATATAACTTGTGTTTTTTTATGACTAATTTTATGGATTTCTGCTTGAATATGGCTTTTTGGGGCTATTAGAATTCCACCTAGCCGATAGTTGCATTGTATGAAAGCTCCTATCTTTTCTGTATACATGATATTCTGCAGGATAGCTCCTACTACCTACATCATCATGAAGCCAGGTTTCAGTCAATGCTATTATATCGAATTCACATTCACTGACAGAAAGAGTAGAACAACTGAATTTTAGAGTTGAGACCTCTGCGTTTTGATACCCACATATTAAATCACAGCTACTGTTGGGCTCATTTAGTTTAAAGTATTGATGATTTTAGGTACACCACGAACATACTTTATGGTTAGATTAGGTTCCCCATTTGCTTTCTATTTTTAAGTTGGTTATGCAGGTCCTGCAGATGTTTCCTTTGCATATAGGTTAGATCAGAAGACACCAGTGCCAGGCTGGTGGATTTGGGTTATACAATATCTCAATATTGGAGCATGGAACTTAAGCAATATTTTAAGGCACGACTATCAGTACTGATTGAAGAAGTTTTGCAGAAAAAAATTGAGAAAAAATACAAAAATGCGCAGCCACCCCAGATTCCATCTAGACCATTAGTAAAATCTTCGCAAACTTTTTTTTTTCGTAATCAGAAGGAAAATTTATCAACCCTTTTTTGGTTTTCAAAAATTTTGATTTTTTGTAAAGTTGACACTGAAATTTAAGTTTTTCATTGTGTAAATTTCAAAATGTCAAATTCCAGTCCTGTTCTTTATTTTAATTCAGTGAGTAACAGTTTTTGCCCTATTCATTTCTAGTTCATTTTTATATATGATTTCATCGATTTCTTTTTTTGTTCTTTTTTATCAAGTGATAAAATAGCTCTTTAATTATAATTTACTAATTGAAACTAAATATAAGCTTACATAATGGATAAGCACTAATATGAGATACTTCAGTAGATAGGTGATATTATTGGCTTCAATTTGGTATAAAACACATCACTGTTTCGATTAAATTAAGCAATAAAATGATAGTTAAGGCAGAGGAAAATTTGCTCCACTATCACTACCAATACCTTAGTTAAAAAGATATTAAATATGAAAGGCATAAACTGACAAAACAAAAAAGGTCCTTATAACTAAGGGATACAGATACTGAAAAGAAATGAAAAACACCCTACATCCTCTGTTGACTAATATTTATGTAAAAGATCTAGAATTTATCGCTGCCTCTCCTAAGATCACCATTCAACAATCCCTTTTTAACATCGACATTCGACATCCCACCGATATTCGCACAGGACCAAAGTACTCGACTTATTATCATCATACATCTCCCTTTCTTTTTGTCGATTCTTTAACTTAATTAAGTAAAGTCTTATCAGTTTCTTTTCCCGATACATTCTTCTTCTGTTCTTTTTCTTTAATCTTCAGATTATCTGCTTTCTGCTCAACCGTTTCCTTTGTCATATATTTCTTCTCTCTTCCATCTCTGTTTTTCTTTATCTTCAGGTAATTTCATCAAAAAATGTCTGTTCTTCTTAGCGTTCCTTAGTCAGTCTCTACCAAGAATGAGCTAGGTGCAGACGCTGTCTGAGCTATTTATCCAGTTTTCTTCATATCACGAACCCAAACAAGAAGACACCATTTTCCAATTTTTGGAAGATTTTGAAACATGTAGCCTATCATAATTTTCTTTAGACATTTTTCTATTCTTCTTTTCAACTTTAATATCACTTGCTCATGGTCGGGTAGTTTGGGTTTTAATTGCTTACATCATCTAGGGGTAAAATTTCCTAAGTTTTCTACCCATTAATAATTCAGAGAAGATGTTACCACATGGCAGTAGTGTATTTCTATAGGCTAACAGTCCCAAACTAAAATCTTCATTTCTTCATTAAATTTTGCTGTAATTGTACAGCCCGTTCTGAGCAACCATTACTTTGTGGATATTTGGGGCTGTTATGATATGTTTAAAATCATATGATTTTGCAATTCTCTAAAATGTAGCTGTCAAACTGCGGACCTCCATCAGAATATAAAATTTTAGGGATTCCAAAACGTGAAAATACTTCCTTTAACTTTCTATTATGTGCTCACTTTTAGTTTTTGTTTAGTATTATAACTACTTCGGTAAACATGTTGTATCACTATATAAGAGCATTTTATACATGAATGGGTCAGTAGCTACATGTTCAAACGGTAATACTGGTAAGTTTCTGATAGCATAAAATCGGTTCTTGATTTTTATTTTGAGGCATTCAAGGCAATTTGAATTTTTTCTTCATATGTGGGCACCAAACTGCATTTTAGCTCGAAATTTACAACTGTTTATACCCTGATGTCCAATATGTATGTTTTTTAATGTTCCTTCGTATAGAGATGGTGGGATAATTATTGTCTCCTTGTAATACAGGGTGTCCTTGTAATATGTTGTCTTTTTATATTTAAAATATTTCTGACATTCCTCAGTAACTTTCTTTTTATCTGTCCATCCTTTTTTTCAACATATTCTCCTAATTTCATAAATTCTCTTTTTTGTGCTTCAGTGATTCGTTTCTCAGATGTTTTAGATGATCTTATAAATCAGTGTTTATTTATAACATTAACATGGAAAATTACTTCTTCTTCTAAGACATCTTATCTTTGTCTCCTTCTAGTAAAGGTCTTCTAAGAAAGTGTGTCTGAGATAAGAAAAATTTTCCAATTACGTGCTCGATTTCATATGTAAATCTTGTTAATCGAAGTCTAATCGTTGGAAGTCTTACGGTGAGGTCATTGATTGGTTTTCCTTTAAGATACTGAGTAAAGGCAATTGGTCAGTTTGTATAGTGAAGGATTTACCAAACAAGATATTCTTCTAGCCTCTCACATACCAAAGTAACTGCAAATGCCTCTTTTCTATCTGAGCGTAAGCTGCTGTATTTCACTAAGACTTTTCGAACAATGTATTACTAGAGCCCACCTACCATCTGATTGCAATTGCTCTAAACAACCACCAATGCCATAAGAACTAGAATCAGCCAAAATTCTGGTTTTGCACTGACATCATACATTTTTAAAACAGGTGCAGTCATCACTAGTGTTTTCAGTTTATTAAAACAATCTAGATGCTGTTGGTGAAATATAAAAACAACATTTTGTAAGGGTAAAACCGTGTTTTATTACGAACAAAGAACCAAACCCTAACATCACCATTCAACAATCCCCTTTTTAACATCTGACATTAGACATCCCACCGATATTAGCACAGGACCATACTCGACTTATTATCATTGTACAATATTAAAATGTAGCACAAAGCGGCAAGCGTAGAAGTATTCTATTTGTTCTAACACTTTAGAGGGTTAATGATTAAATGGTGAACAAGCAATAAAATAGGAATGGATTAGAAATTTCAACACACAAATTTATTAACAAATCAAAAGTCATACTTACAAAAAATTCATAACACCTTCAAAACAATAATAGAAAACCTACAGGACAACTTGCCTTGAGGGAGATGTGTTTCTTGCTCTACATTGAAGCAGCCCCAAAAATCAACTAACTGCCACGTACCTCTTTTCTAACATTTCCATTTACCATTTCTATAGTTTTCATTAGTCAGCATTTGATAGTGCTATCCAGGTCATTGCTTGGGTTATTGAATAATTAATGCTGAATATTAAAATCACTAATTATGAACTATATATTTTACATTATTCTCACTACAAATATATTATTATGTTTAAATAAAATTCATATACAGGATGTTTCCAAGTTTCTAAAATTGCCAATACTGGTATTAAATTAGTTAATATCTTGCTACTCGACAATATTGTCCTGTGACTGAACACTTTAACCATTCATTAAACATGACACGCATTTGAAATTATTCCTTTGGCAGTACTTATAAATAAAACACCAGTTAATTAGGCAACATGTTATTGTCGGTTATCTTCAAAAGTATACATCAGAGTACATCCTCTACAGGACGGCCCTCGGATATGGCCTGCTAATGACGCTCGGAGGCATCATCCGCGCTGGCCGGCAGAATTTATGTCGGGGAGTTACTCTTTATATCTCTGTTATATTATATTAGTAGATTCATTGCCAGACTACGGTGGTTATCACTGACACTACCAGTTATAGCCAGCTGGCCATATGCATCGAAGCGCAACTGTGTTCTGGAGTCATAAAGGCGATAAATTGTGGAACTTGGAGGAAAAACAATTTGTTGTAATAAAAAGTGGTTTATTATTGATGGTATATTTACAAAAGAAAAACGATCGTTTTTAATCTTACAAGGAGTTTCTGTAATCAAAACATCTTAATTATTAATATTTATATGATTTACAAATGTAATATCTTCTCTATGTTCCTAACATTTTCAATGGCTTGAACATATTCCCTCACTCAATTTAGCTAGTTTAGTCTTTCCATACACATTTGCAAAAATTTGGTAATAAATATATTCTATTTTTATTGGTCCTCATTTTCCATATGGTTTTTAGAGGGTTTTTCAGAGTGAGTAAATCTGGGTCTATTGAAATATCCTGCGTGCAGCGACATTAAGTTAAATTTCCATCCATTTGGTCACCCAGGTTGTCACCTAATAAAATATTCTCCTCATTAGGCTGGATTGTAAAGAATTCGTTATTCTATCTGTAAAAAAAAAAAATTATTTTATATACGTGTTATAAATTTACCGATCATTTATTTCTTGCTGAGCATTTATAAAAATTTTCGTATTTTTGTGCTTAATTTCACCTTTTTAGATTTTGGATTTAATCACAGCCATTTTTTGCCAAAAACATCCCTGAATCGAGTAAAACTATAGTAATAGTGTAATGACCCTTAATAAAGTGTGAGAAATGAGATATTTTATGGTCTAAAGAAGAAAATATGCAATCAAACCATAGTAAGCTATTTCTATCATTTAAACCAAAATTCACCCTTATGGGAGATGAAAACTACCCCTGAAAGTGAGTTTAAATACCATGTACAAAAGGACAAATTCTTGTAGCTCTTGAGGAAAATATCTGAATATGGTGTGACAGCTCCAGACATTACTACTCTCAAAGGGTTGAGACTCACCCCTATAGGGTGTAAAACCCACCCCCCTATGGGAGGGATCTCATGTTTCAATAACGACGAAAAAAGGTCAGGCTTTGTGGTTTTAGGCAGGGTGAACAAGTATTTGTTCATCCTGCCTCAGACTACAAAAGCCTGTAAGTTTTCTCAGATGCCTAGAACTTAGATCTGTCAATCACAGGGAGATAGTCCCCCTCCTAGGTATGATTTTCAACCTTATTAGGAAGATGATCTAGTTGTCTTGAATGTTTGGCACAATGAGATAAAAGTACTTGATCTTTCGAATTTCAATAACATCCATGTAAATCAGTAAAGCTTAGGGGTAGTTTCTGCCACCTCTAAGGGTAGTTTATAGTCATATATCGGTAGTTCAAGCTATTCCACTAATTGTAATTCATTATACAATTTTAAACTTTTAAATTTTAAACTGTATAA
>JANEYF010002758.1:0-133478 GCA_029963845.1 Rhamnusium bicolor
TGAATTTCAAATTTCCAGCTCGCACTCAGAGTGGAAGCTGGCTATTTACTATTTAATAGGTATCTATGTGACAATAATTAGAAGTAAGATAACCTTACCAGCTCATAGAATATCTTTCTCAGGCTACATACTTAGTAACTTCAGAACCATAACTTTCAGCCAGACCAAATCTCGAAGGCAATGACAGCAACGCACACAACTAACTCACTTCAAGCCCCGGTCTTGTCTGCCGGCGAAACCTAACAATCCTCGTACCAGCGTTCCCCCTTGTCCCCACACCGCAATGTTCGCGCTGGTGCACTAAACGTCCAGTGGTCGCTTAGATTTTCAAAGATTTACACTTTAGTTACGTCGGTTCTAGAATTTTTAAGGTTGACCTCAAACCAAATTATGCAATTAGCATTAAATAAAACGCAAGTTAATTATATCTAAAAATGGACCGTTGCAATGTTGGCAATTCTAGCGAAGATGGCGTGCTAACACTGTATTAAAGAAATTGTATACCTGTTGCTGACTTCTAGTCTTATCTCCACATCTAATAAAAAGTAAAATATCTATCTGTTGTCGCTGTTAAAAGTGCCATATTAATTAAATTTCAAGAGAGTTTTGTGAAACTAATATGTTGAAGAATATTTGGTATAAAACTGACTCTAGTATATATATTTGATTTATATTTACTTAATATGTAAAAACATAAGGCACTTAGGAAAACTAACTACTTAAAGGATCTATTTAATCAAGTGGTTGTCGTTAAGAAAAATGTCGATGACATTATTAATCGAAAACAAGTGATGATCGGATATTGAATATTATACAAAAATGTATTCCCAAAAAAAAAGTTTCAATTTTAATGAATTTGGCTGCTAACTGTATAATGTAATTCCAAATTAATGGATTATACTGACATTATACGACATCTATAATATATTTTATTATTAATATTACTTAAAATTACTGTCTTCATATTTTCAGTAAAAGCATAATAAACGAGTTATTTGAAAGGTGTGAAGGAATTTGTAATTTACAAGTACGGTTATTAACAACAGCTAGTTAATTGCCTGGATGTTTTGGACAAATAACTATGCATATAAATTGTGGAGTGTTGAGCAGAACAAAGATTGGTACAATAATAAAGGTATCAAGGAGACCACGGGAAATTTATAGTCAAATCAAACGCCTCAAATTGCCGCATGCTAATAGATTCTGAACTCAGCTTAATTACTACTAGTGAACTGAAGTGCACTCTGTGTCATCGATAGTTTTGAATTTATTAATGCTCAATTAGAAGTTCTGAACTAATAATGTATTGACCCACTTTATTGACAGTGTACAGATGGTCAAGTTTCGTAGTAATTTACATAATGAATGACTCTGTCAGGGAACAGTTATTCTGGCAAGAAATAATTTTCTGTTCGATAAAAGTAGTAAATGTTGCCGTTGGGTGTCGCCGATTGCGAGCAGTCATTTAAATTAAACGAATTAAACGAAGAATCAAACTTTGGTAATGAAATTAAAATACCTTAAAGCATATTGCTGTAGATTTGCAAACAATAGAATCTGCTGTTGAATCGGTAAAATGTCAATACATAAATTTAAGCGGAAGTAAAGAAATTGTAATCACAAATTCAAAAAAACTGAAAAAAAAACGTTATTTTTTAGATCTATTTACATATACAGGCATAAACTTTTTTGAAAAGCCAACATTAGTTGAGAGTTGTATGTTTTAAATAAGAACAATTCAACGTTATGAATGTAGTCAAGTAAAATTAAAAAAGTAAGATGTAAATCTAAATTTTTCACATTTGTTGCAGTTTAATTGCCATTTTTACACTTAACTAGATAAGTTTTACATATAAATATTAATAGGATACAGAATAATTGAAATTTAAAATTTGGGTTTTTGAAACAATTTTCTTTTCCTTAAACAATTATCGGAGCAGGACCAAGGATGAGAAAAATGCTACCTTGCTTACGTTTCGTTTATTCAGCTATAGATTTCCTCAGGGCTTAATAACATTAATTAATGTATGCTATAAGTACAATAATGACGTTGAATTTTTTCAATATCTTATACATATATGATATTGAAATGTATAATAAGCTCACCTCTATTAGTTTTGAATTAAAAACTTAATTTAAAAAGACAACATACAAATTAAAGAAATAAGTAGCTGTGGTGAGAGCTCTTTAGTCCCACAGCGGAACGAAATAGACCCCGTTCTCAAGAAAAAAAAAGTTTTCAGCGTAGAACCAGAATAGACCTGATAGGTTGTATAAAGCGAACAATTCTACATAGGAAATGGCTATTTACTTGTGGTACAGGACTTTTTTTATTTTGAAGAAACAGAAACAGAAATTGTTTGTTTATAAATATCGCGTTTTTTAACCTTTACATCGTCATTATCCACATTTGGGTTTGTCGGTTTTTAAAAACCGCTTTTTTTAAAATAAATTTGCAAAATTCGAAAACCGGTTTTTAAATTAAAAAAACCGGTTTTAGAATTGATTGTTCATAAATATCGTGTTTTTTAAACTTTACGTCGTCATTACCCAAATGTAAGGTTTGCCGGTTTTTTAAACCGTTTTTTTGGATAAATTTGTAAAATTGGAAAACCGGTTTTTTAAATTAAAAAACCGGTTTTAGATACTAAAATTATTACGTAAATATTCATTAATTATGTAATTAAAAATGTTAACATTTTGATCTGAAATCACCTAGCAATTTATAGCAACAGTTTACTATAAAACTAATCTTGAGTCAGGCAAATATTTCGCATGAAATATCACAAACTTATTCTATTATGCTCGGACAATGGTATCGGTTCCCAGTGAAGGCTTTTATGCAGACATAATATTATATTGGAAACACTAACTCAAACATTCCCAAACACCAAAAAAAAAAAAAACAGAAATTTATACAATATGATAAAGTGAAATTTGTTTTATTTTAAAATGTTAATACGTAAACTAGTTTTATCGGAAAACGTATGGCAAAAAACAGAAAAGTTATATTTTTGCACTAGACAAATTTAAAGGTGATGTCACATTATATTTTTCTTTATAACTCGTGAATAAATATTAAATGAACGGAAAAATGTTACGAATTTCAGTTATTTTAGTTTTTTTTTTATTTATTTGATTTTGTATGGATTGACTAGTATATTTTATTTCGTTATATTTTTTGTAGTTCCATAAATATTAAATAAACTGAAAAATTGTAATACACGAGTAAGTATAAATATTTTTTTTACTGTTTTTATATTTTGATTTTTTTTTTGAAAAAATTTGAAAACCGGTTTAACCGGTTTTTTTGAATACTGGAATTCAAGAACCGATTTTCTCAAAAGTCGGTTTTTGTATAAACCATATCCAAATCTAATTGAGTTATAAACTTGATATTTTTTTTAAACTGAAGAACACAAACAAGAGCTTTCAACGGTATTATTATATTTATCGAATACTGTTTATTATTAATTTGTTTAAATTACAATTAACTTGTTACTTCGCTATAAATGTACTCATATTTTCACTAGGCGACAAACTTTTTTTATTTTAAAGCCGTTCTGAATATATACTTGAAATAGTGTCCGCTTTCTAATAAGTTTTACTTACAATTTACTGCAGCCACAAAGAACAATAATCATGACATTAATTTGCTTGATACAAAGCGCACTTAATGTCGAAGTTTCAAATAGATAATACAGCCTCTTTGCGGGATACTCTCTTAGAGTAATCTTAACTAAACCGATAAGAGGCCTCATTAGAGCAATAATATGCAGATGAACTAATTAACTCGAATAATATAATAGGGATTACGAATACGCTGATCCGATATGGTTTAATGCCTTTGTGTTTTAAGGCCATTTTCAATAATTGCAATGTTAGGTACTCCATAATATTCACAGAAACTTATTTACGGGTAAATTGTTTAACATTTCGATTAAAATAAATTAACAAAAATAAAAAAATTAAGTTAAATAATGTTTCTATATAGTAAAAGAATGGTTCTAAACTTGTTTGTTTCTATTTATCCATTTAACGTTTTATGATATCTTGGAGGATGTTTTCTGACAAACAAGTATAAATAAGAGAAAGTAAACATTACATATTTCTCTAACATTTCGGAAACAAAATCTGTTTTTTTTATTAAAGATTTTATAGCGTTTATAAAATATGTGCAGTGTCAAATAAAACGTCGCGCTGAAATTGGCAGATCAAAACTAAAGAAAGAAGCGGAATCCATGTTCTTCCTTATAGAATTTTTAGATTCGCAGCCCTCTTAAACATGTACAAATCACCCTATGCAATAAGTAATAACAGAAGTGTTAGTCATAATTAAATAATTAGTAAATACAAGCATTTCAAAATACTAAATGATCAATAGCGTTGTCGCAATGGGATTAATTCTGGTCCTGGAGTGGGTTGGACATTTGATGGGAAGATAACACTGACATAGTTTTCCACGAAACACCAAAACACTATATACTGCACTCGACGTCTTTTCACCAACCAAGTTGGCATCATCTGGAGATGATTAAAACTAAACTTATGCTAACAATCCACCCTATTTATACCTACTAAACTGTTGTCGGAACCATGATCCACTAACCAATAAAGCGGGATATTTGGGAAAAGCCCTCTGCATTCAGCTGTCTAGTATTCGCTACGTTTCTAATTAATTTTTAATTGCTAATATCTATTTTATGGTTGTTCTCAAACGTATGTTGGGCAACACTAGACTTATCTGTTCTCTTATATTTGAGATGGGCCATATGCTCTTTGAATCTAGTTTGAATTGATCGTCTAGTCTGTCCAACATATTTTTGAATACAGTCCTTACAGCTAATTTCGTAAATCTCGGACTATTCGTTTGTGTCAATTTTGTCTTTTGGATTGCCTAAAAGTTGTAGTTTGTTTCCCGATGAATGAACCACTGTCATACCTACATGTTTAAAAATCTTACCAATACCACGGGTGAATCGCGGATCGATACAAATTTCGGATTTTCTCTTTCATTTTGAAAGGTCGAGGAATTTCGAAGCGACTCTTTAAATTTTAGTTTTCTAATTATTTTATCAATTAAACTCACAGAACATCCATTACTCGCAGCTATATCCTTAATCAATATCAATGCCTTTTATTTTTCAAACCTCTCCTTATTGAGGGGGAAGCTTAATCGTCGAAATATTAGAAAATTAAAATTCGCCATTTTGTGTTGAGCACAATGGTGAGAATCCTTAGGGATATATCTTAGAGTACTGGTATTTTTTCTGCATGTTAAATTCTTATAGCCACTGTTTCTAATTATAAAGACATCTAAAAATGGTAGTTGTCCTGAGTTTTCAACTTCATATGTGAATTTAACTGACGCGAAACATCTGTTTAATTTAGATACAAAGTGGTCAATATCAGCGACTTTTGTATCAAACACTGCAAAAATATCCACATACCTAAGCCAAATCCTGGGGAAACACTCGAAGTCTTTTGCTTCCGTCTCGAATTTGTTCATCAAGTGACTGGCAATGAATGGTGACAAAGAGTTACCCATTGCTATTCCTTCAAGTTGTTAGAAGAAATTATCGTTGAATCGAAAACCTTGACGTAAAATAAGCAGAGGGTTAGAAATAATTAACTGTAAATACTTTTTATTATAGACCCGAACAAACACCTGCATCATTTTTATAGCGCATACAATACTCTCATTTATATGACTTTGCTTCTTTGTGAATGTCGCACTAATTTTAAAAATGAACCTTTTACATTCAGAGATGATATATTCGCATACGAAAAAACTGCTGGGGTCATTTTCATAATTTTCGTCACTTAGGCAATACTTAATGTGCAGTTGCACAAAATTCGGATTTTTTTAAAATTTCGCGGCAGCTACAACACCAGGTACATCCATTAAATTTTGTAAAGCCTTGTCTACGTTATCCATTATCACAAATGATTCAGTTAAGAATAAATTATTTTCTTGTACTGTTCAATAGCATCTACTAATATACTATAGTTCCCAATACAGTGCTCAAATCTGCTTAAGGCTGTGGATTTTCAAACTGTTGCTGACTCTCCCTGATAGATTTTTTACTTTTTGGTGTCTAATTTGGAAACGACAGATTTAACTATGAGGGTTTGTTATAATAAAAAGCTGGCCGGCAACCATGTCGTGTTAATATCAGTTGTGGAGGTTCACTAACTGTTGGGCAGGCTTTGTGAAATTCTTTAATGCGTTTGTGAGATTTGACAAAAATAATGTTTGCATTTACTAGTAATTTATTGAGATCCAGATAACTACTGAGAATTTTGTCTGCCACAAAGTTAGGGCAACACTTTTTTTAGTGATAACCCTGCTTTAAGCATATGTACAGCTCCATCGGTCATAAAACTTAAAATATTATGCTTACGTATGTAAAATTTTTTTAAAAGACTTTTTATTACTATCTGTTGTAATGCTTCAGAACTGGCATTTTCTCTTTTACTTATGACTAAATACGACATCGATAATTGCTTTGGTTTTAAAAGTGTTTTAAAATATTTTCCTACATCGTTATTTCTTGCGTTCGTGGTTTCATCAACAGTTATCCATAATTTACTGTTCAATAATTCGGATATTATAGTATTTTCAATTATTTCTTTAACACGAAGAACGTGACGTAGTTGTTCTATTGTTGGTAATGGTCATTTAGGAACGTACTGTTTCCAAAACAAACGAAAATATTCTTTGTCAAGTAAATTTTCCGAAATATTACACAGAGTCAACATAAAAATAAGGTCAAACAAAAACACCAACTATGGATTCTCTTTTATAACTTACTTTCATAGAGCCCTGTGTGACGAGGCATCATCTTGAATAAAAACATAATCATTAACTTTTACCATTCTAGGATACGTAGGACTCCATGAGCTTCTTGGAAAACCTGCACTTGTGCTGTAGACGCTCATGTTGAACAGAGTTTTTTCTTGTAGTTGAATAAACTCTGTTTAATTACCTATTTTAAGGGACTTGTAGCGTAAAATATTTTTCATCTTGACTAACTAAATGCCGTAGATCTGAATTCGAGAACTTCCTATAAGGCCGCAAGGCTCGTAATGATCGACGCTTTTAGTGAAATTGACGAGATTTGCAACCATTTGTAGTATCTAATGTCTATTCGTTTTTGAATAATTTGTATAGACCTGCGACTGATTCTTAATCTACTTAGTATTTTACGTTGTTATAAACGAGTTCCCAGTCGATTTTCCTGTGACAAGGACAGTTCATGTGCCATTTCTGAATTTTCGCTATTTGTATCAACTACAATTTTTCCACTTCCAGGTTTTCTGAAAATTTATCCAGTTTCTACTAGTCACCTAATAGCATAGTTTATGCTAGAAAGAGCCCAAATCTTCCATGGAAATTCTTCCGTAATTATTTTGCCACGCCGCGCCAAGTTGCAATAATCTTTGAGTCAGACTCAGGTTCCATTATTACAAAAATCTCAACATAATTGGACAAAATTTTTAGCAAACTTATGATAAGGTTAGAACTAACTCGAAATGTCATTAACAGTTACATCGACTCGTTTTAAGCTTCTTACAAAATTATCAACCTATAATAGAAGATTTTAATAGAAAATTTCAAATTTTGTTATTTTGTTGTTGATTGACTATATGTCTACGAAATTTGTTAGATACCTTTCAACCTTTTGTCCGTAAGCGAAAAAAAAATCAAATCGATATCTCAATGTACTCTGCAATTATGAAGTTTCAAACAAGATTTGTTTTTTTAATAGCCACCCAGTATAGCTTCAACAAAAGAGTGTATTTTTTTAGGATTACATCATTAGAGGGAATAATTGTTACTACATAACCGACATTCTTCTCAATGGCTTTTCGTAGATAAACATAAAATTTCCCCACAAAATGAAATTCTGAACAACACATTTCAATCAGCTTATTTATGGTTCAATGGTCAGCACTGATAGTTTACAATGTACGTGTTTTGTTAAAGCCTGCGGCAGAGAGATACCTAGCTAAGTACATTTGTGCTATTGTAACTTTGTAGCTATTAAGCTATCAGTGGCAATGGGACTAATAGTTACAACACTAGCAACAATCTATCGAATCAGAAAGTCCCGTTCAAATACTTGTTTACACCGAAAGTTTATCAATACATTGCAGCGATTAAATAACACATGCATTATCGACACTTTTGCCATTGATGCTCTGACAAATTAAATATAAAATGGTATCTGTATTAAACATTCTGACAAATATATATTCATGCGTAATGGAAGGGTAAAAATGGTAAAAAACGACTCATTTCACAGAAAACACAGAATTGGTAGATAAAATTACAGGAAAAAAATTATGTCTATCTTTCTAATCGATACAAAACATGATGTCAATTTTCATATTAATAAAAAATATATAAATTATTCCTTTTTAAATATTGTCATCTCGTTTATTGTTATATTATCTTGTCATGTAAAAGTCATGATTTTATTTGTTTATGTTTCGGTAGAACAAATGCCGGTCAGTCTTCCTGTGGACTCCAACACATCACGGGAGTAGTACAGGCGAATTAACTATAGCCATTCCCCACATCCCGCAGGGTGACTGGTTGTAGAATCCAGAATTGTGTGCCCTAAGCAGACGGGGAGAATCCAGAAATTCTGTACTTGGCTGGCCAGCCATTTGGCAGATTTTAGGCAGGCCGGTATGTTCCTCAATTCCGAGAACAATGTAGGCTTTATGCCTCCGAGTACACCGATTATAAGGACGACCATCTTGACTGAGTAGTCTGTGTACAGCAGCATACCGGCAATTGCGATATGTAGTCCGCTTTTCCTCCTCATTCAAGGTGATATTTTCTTCCGTAGGGGCCGATCACCTTGGTTTGATGGTCGTGGAGGACTATATCAGGCTTGTTGGCTTAGATAAGCCTGGCCGTTGTGAACGACTAATTTCAGTAAATGCGGCATTTCTCGTTCTCGACAACGGACTCATATCTTCGAGAATATTAGGCAGCACTGGTGTGGTCTACCCCGCATGGGTGCTCTATGTGGTAATACACGCTACACGTCGTTACAGTGGACCAAGGTGTTGATAAAAACATCCTGGCAGGGCATAATGAATCCGTCGGGCTTCGACTTAAGCCCGACTGACCTTACAAAGATAAATATTAGCCTGGTCGATAAACCAATAGAAGAACACCGTGCGGGTGTTTATCGACGACGATCTTATTATTATTACTAGTATTATTATTTCCAGTTACTTGATGCGAGTCAGTCCTCCTGTGACCACTGGACCACAGAAGATTCGCGTCGATAAAATATCTACGGCCACTCCCTACATATTACAGTTAATAGTTGTGATTCCATACTCATGAACCATAAGAAAAAACAAAGAGAACTTAAGACACCCGCCTTCCGTATACGGCCTACCATCTATCTGGTTGATTTTCGACAAGCCGGTAATTCTGAGAGTAGCGTATGCTTTATTTAATTTTTTTCTGTCTCGGCTGAGATGTCTCTGAACTAAATAATAGGATTAGGCTATTAAATTTTTCATCATTACGCTAATTTATTTGAATTTCTTATAAGCTCTCTAAACGGACATTGATAAATTCATATTATTTAAACCTAACCGATTAATCGGTCACTCAATCAAATTCATGTGTTCTCATTAAAATATATTATTCAACTTCTAAATTGTGTCATTTTTATTGTAATTTAAAGAGTAAATCACAAAGCTGCCATACATAATAAATACTCCTTTGAAAGATCAAAACTGTAAAGTTGTAAAGCTACTATTTCCTGGAAAGATTCTCAGAAGCTCACGTTTTAAGACACTGCAGAGATCATTTAGAGGATTGCAGCCCCAGTGGGATCACAGACCTTCCCAGTAACTCAATTCTAGCAAGTTCACTTGTTTTATATAACGACACATTTTTATTTTTAAAACATTTGTTCGTTATGATAACATACAGGGTATGTCTAAGTTTATGTCATTAATTTCGGAAGGCGATTCTTCGTCCAAATATGTTTAAAAAATCCGAAAATGCATCCTTTCGAAGCTATAGCCCTTCGAAGATGATACATAAAAGGTGTTTTAAAGTAATACAAGAATTAATATCTCGTGAACATTTTGGGATATAGAAACGCACTTTGGTACATGGTCTAATATTAATGAGGCCTATCATTCGGTGGTATTGAAAAATTTAATATCCACCAGTGGTGTAGGAAACTGGGAAGGCGCCCCACTATATATACATATATATATATATATATATATATATATATATATATATATATATATATATATATATATATATATATATATATATATATATATATATATATATATATATATATATATATATATATATATATATATATATATACAGGGTGTCCCAGCCTCGCGTCGGCCAAATGTCCTGGCTCTCTTATAAGAGATATCGAAAAATTTCAAAACCGGGGTGATAGAGGGTGCAAAGGTACATAGTCTAAAAATATTTTTAAATTTACAGGGTGATCCATTTAGGCGTGACGGCATAAACTTATGTTTTTTTAAATGGAACACTAGGTATATTATTACATATTTAAATTCTTCTTTTAAAGACGACTCAAACGATATGCCACTTGATGGGTCTGCGATGGGTCGGTACCATGATATGGGTGAGTTTGTACCAAAAATATGCCAACTTTGTGAGCTCACTGTAACGTAATGGAAGAACATTCTGAGATCTAGATTATGTCAAAAATTGTCAAACACCCTGTAGTTTACGCTACTGTTATCGGATCTAACGAAATCGGTCATTTCATACCGGGTGAGTCAGAAAACGCCAAAACTACTTTTTCTAATTTTTTTCAAATGGAAGGCCCTGTATATTATGACACCAAAGGAAAGCCCTTTGAAAGAGCTTTCCACTGATATAAAGGTTCAAGGGTCTATCTATCATGGGTGCCAAGAATTTGATGTAAGTAAAACTTCTGTAAATCATATCATCAATAAATACAAATATCACCCCTATCACATTCAATTACACCAAGGCCTTTATGGGGAAGATTTTCAAAATCGTATTAATTTCTGCAATATAATGCTAAATAAAATTAACGAAGATGCCGATACCGATGAAGCTACCTTTCGCACTAATGGGACAGTAAATCGCTATAACATGCATTATTATGCGACTGAAAACCCGCACTGGGTCAGGCAAGTGGATCACCAAAATCGATGGTCAATTAATGTATGGGGTGGTATAATAGACAACCATGTCATTGGACCGTAGTTTTTTTGAGAATGGGGCATTAAATGGCCAAAGATATCACAATTTCTTGCATTTGAATTTAGAGGGACTGCTTCAAGATGTAGATGAAGACGTCAGAGAGAACATGTGGTTCCAGCACGACGACGGTGTGCCCCCACATAACCATCGAATAGTAAAAGATTTTTTTAAATAATTGGAGAGGAGAACAATGGATTGGTCGTGGAGGACCCATAAGATGGCCGGCACGGTCTCCAGACCTAACTCCTTTGGATTTTTTCCTATGGGGTTATGTGAAGCAGGAGGTCTACAGGGTGAGGCCCACAACCAGGGAGGATATGCAGGAAAGAATCGCTGCAACATTTCGCAATGTTTCAATAGCTACACTAGCCGATGTTCGAAGAACAACTGAAAATCGTTTACTGCTGTGTATCAGGGAGAATGGGAACATTTTTGAACATTTAGTTTAATTTCCAGTGCTTCCACCCAGTTTCTTTCGAAATAAAGTTTTCGTTTCCTCTTTTTTTTTGATTTTTTTTTGCCTGCAGAGAACTATCATGGTGCAGATAAGTTAATATCATTATTTTCGAAATTGTCTTACTGAAAAGAGCCGTTTTAGCGAAAATTCACAAAACAATTGAAAATTGAGCGTAATTTTTTAATAAACCTCGAATTGTGCCACTTTGCCATCAAATTCTTGGCACCCATGATAGATAGACCCTTGAACCTTTATATCAGTGGAAAGCTCTTTCAAAGGGCTTTCCTTTGGTGTCATAATATACAGGGCGTTCCATTTGAAAAAAAATGAGAAAAAATAGTTTTGGCGCTTCCTGACTCACCCGGTATAAAATGACCGATTTCGTTAGATCCGATAACAGTAGCGTAAACTACAGGGTATTTGACAATTTTTGAGACAATCTAGATCTCAAAATATTCTTCCATTACGTCACAGTGAGCTCACAAAGTTGGCATGTTTTTGGTACAAACTCACCCATATCATGGTACCGACCCATCGCAGACCCATCAAGTGGCATATCATTTGAGTCTTCTTTAAAAGGAGAATTCAAATATGTAATAATATACCTAGTGTTCTATTTAAAAACACGTAAGTTTATGTCGTCACGCCTAAATGGATCACCCTGTATATTTCAAAATATTTTTAAACTATGCACCTTTGCGCCCTCTATCACCCTGTTTTTGAAATTTTTCGATATCTCTTATAAGAGAGCCAGGACATTTGGCCGACGCGAGGCTGGGACACCCTGTATGTATATATGTATGTATATATATATATATATATATATATATATATATATATATATATATATATATATATATATATATATATATATATATATATATATATATATATATATATATATATATATATATATATATATATATATATATATATATATATATATATATATATATATATATATATATATATATATATATATATATATATATATATATATATATATATATATATATATATATATATATATGTATAATTTGAAACTTTTTTGAATGTTGCGCCCGATTTTGCTACGATTTCCTCAATAAACTTAAATAAAAATGATACCATTTCTGAGAAAAATAGTTTCACAGAAAACATTGTGTAGTACGACTTTGAAATCTAGGGTCTGAAACCATAGTCATTTGGCATGGACTTGGATTTGCAAAAGTAAAAGGCTTCACGTTAGCTTTTACTCCTTTAATAAAAATCATAAAACGTCACATTTGACAGATACTCTTCACAAAATTTGTCTTAATCAGATAATTTGATTATTTAGAGTTAAAATGGAAAACAGCTCGCTGTTCCAGAATGGCAGAAATCAATTACGTATTTAATGGCGGAGAATATTATAATGAAGTCATAAAATTTTCGTATTATCAGAAAATCTCAAAAACAGTCCCAGTTGACCCTGATTTTTTACAGATTCGGAATCAGCTAAAATTTCCTAAAATTTACTCCGTTTAATATTTATAACTCTAATAATTTCCAAGATCTCAATGGTAAGCAGCGAATTTGAGACACACGGTATGATAAATATGAAATTGTGTAATATTCAGGGGAACTGTTCTCAACTTGATTAGAAAAAATCGGTTCCCTATAGTTGAGTTTTATTTCCAACCGAATATTTCCTAAAAACCAACGAACTGTTTGATCCGTATGTTAACGTATTTACGCATGATGTTTTCTACCAGAGCTAAAACCAATATTTCACACATTGGTTCAACACAAAATCAGAGAATTCCAAATACAAAATACCAAAATTTAGATTTATGACTGGGCTGGTCACGTTGCGGTTGTAATTCATGCATAAAATTAAATTTTAATCAACACCAGTCAATTCTACCAAATGAGATATCGTGTCGTAAATCGCAAATTAGTTTTTAGACCACCATTCTATCAATTACTTTAACAGAAACGCTGGGTTTGTAATGCTGCGGCTTTTTGATCATCTACTGGCAAACTTTCAAAAGGTGAAATTATGGGTATTGCACGATATTGCACATGACTTTACATATTACGTGGTCATTGTGATTGTTTGAAATGACGAATAATGGGTAATTCCATAATTACAGTTAATGCATTTAATTTAATGAATTAGGAGAAAATTGGTGTGAAACGTCATATTTTTGCTCGTAAAAGTAATTAATTATCAGTGGAAATGCCTATTGAGTGTATAAACTTAATAATTTTAGTTTATTGAGATCTGTTATTTTTGAAATACACATACTGCAACATGAAATAGTATATTTATTTTTAAAGTATATGCATGGTGTTCCTGTAAGTTTCCCCTTGTATCTTTTGAAATAAACGAAATGTTAGTTTGAAAATATTTTGCTTTCTAAAGATAGCAAATTACAACCACAGTTGCAAGAAATTTGCTGAGACAATGCTGGATAAGTCTGCAGCTACTAGAATTTTACACAATAGCAGCAACGTTGCACAACAATTCGACAGCTGGGATAACCTCACACGTGATTTTGGTGGAGGTTATTTGTTTATTTATAGCTCTGATATGTAGATTTATAGCACTAATATAACTAGTCGGTTATGCACATTGTTTTAGTATAGGTTATAAACAAAGAAACTCAATATATCCTTATAATTTAGCACACCTTTAGGTCACACATACACATTGTTACCACTTTTCACAATATAAAGCAATGACAGGATCAGTGGTGGACGGACCTAAAAAGGTTCACCTCATACACAATATTTCATGAAAATGGTATTAAATATTTAACTTAGGGTAATTAGAAAGTGTACCAAATTTCAAACTGACATCTCGTTTATTTCAAAAGATACGGGGAAAACTTGAAAAGAATTAAAACTTTTCTGCTGAAAATTAATATTTTTAAACCTTTTTCTGAAATATTGATAAACCACATTAACAGAAGCCTGTAGCTCCCTTCCGAAATATTTTTCGATGCATGATTAACTTAAAATTACATGCTCTATCACTTGTTTCAAGTTGTAGAAATAAAAGTGGAACACCCTGTATAATTCTTCATTTCTCTACATGACTTTCGCTACAATTTTTTTCTTCCACTAATACACCGCCATGTTCAGCTCCTGTTCAATTTTCTTCCTAGTCGGTCAAAGTTTTGCTAATTTACTTCTCTGGTACATTTTTAAGTACTAGTTGAATAGTTTTACTAGTTTATTTCTTGCTGTTTTACCGCTTAACTATCTAATATTTTTCAGTATCGACAGTTTACAGCTTTAGTTGCTTAGTTTACGCATACTGCATATTTATTTAGTGTACGTCTTATTTATCTTTCATTCATGATACTTTCTCTTAAAAATATGTTATGTTAACAGTAATATCCCAGTAAGCATGCGAAGTTACAAACATTCTGAGGAATTCTAAAATATATAGGAATAAGAGCCATTTATGTAAAAGTATATACATTCTCTTCAAGACGTTATTTTCCGATGTCAGATGGTCAAAAAGGTTTTTTGTTTTTAAAAAATTAAATTATTGATGAGATATTTATAAGCATCACAAAAATCGTGCAATTAGAGGTGCAAAAAAAGTCTGTAAATTGTATTCATTACTCTATGAACAAGATATCAGGTTATATTAGTTTCATAAACCTCAAAGTAACGTCTTTTCTAAACTCTATATTTAGCTTTTTTTTACCATCTGATATTGGAAAAATAACGTCTTGAAGAGAATTTTTATATGTTCCATAAATAGTTCTTATGCCTATCTATTTTAGAATTCTCCAGAACAGCAGAGGTTGCTTTACACAACTACGCCATTTTTTTAAGACCAGCTCGAGGACGAACGTACTTACTGTAGCCGCCATTGTGATGGTGACAAAAGTAAAGTGAATAAAAATGTGAATTTAGGAGATTTTGGTCAATTTAATTATGCTACTTTAAGTTTAAAACCACTAACAAAGTTAATTACTTATGTGTTAACAAATTACATCATTCAATTTGTGTGTATCCAAGAAAAAAGTTAATTTTTTTTTTTCTAAAAACTCATCCTTTTGGGGGCGTACTTATTTTTTTCGTCCTACAATGTCCATATTTTATCTGCGTTGACAAATTTTGGTACCACATTGCTCTTAAATCCTATTTAAAATATAAATAAAAGAAGAAAAGTGTGAAAGCCTGACTCCTACATTTTCTATAAATATTATATCACGTTGAAAAGTGCATGAGAATTAAAAACCATAACAAGAAATACATATTGCATATACTGTACACCACTATAAAGAATGTATAAAAAAAAGTATTCATTGTGAAATCTATAAGAGGTAATATTCAACCTTTTAAAAAGTTATTAAGTATACTGAAATAACACCATTATTTTAGAAATGAACAGTTACATCTGGAGGTCATATATAAGAGTTATTTGGTGGCTGACATTCATAAATCTAACGGAAGTTAATCCTCACACAAGAAGTCGCAAAATAAATTTTAACTCCCAAAATAATTTCTATAACAATACTTGTAGAAGTAATATGTTAACTGGGATAGTATACACCAGTAACATTAGTTTTATTTTCATACGGAGTAGCTTTAACTATAGCTTCCACGATTTCAAATAAAATAAAAAAAATAAAATATTTTTTAATTTAGACAAAATTAAAAAGTTCACTGCATAGGTCAATTAGACTTACCGGGCAGCTTCGTCGTCGTTTCGCTGTAGCTACCCAGCCTATTATAGGGTAAAGTAGTGTTCTTATATCTAAAATAGCAAATGGCGTCGAGACTGGCTTTGCTAAAATACCACGCTCTGTCAAAATTGCAACTTCCGCACAGCATGTTGTTTATAAGGAAACGTGTTCATTTTTTATAGAAAAAAGAATATTAAATCTGTATTTTATTACCTAGGAAGTCCTTCTGTAGCTTTAGAAAATAATTTTAAATTCTTTATTTGTTTATTGAACTTACTAAGCTTAACACAAGTTTGATTAAGCTCTTCTTAAGTAATTTTAATGCATGCATTATCAAATTTTTCTGCTGTATATTGTTAAACGTAAGTTCCTCACATAACTATAAATTGTGTCCGAATGATGCAGGTGTACAAGATCCGTAATATTTTATAAATTAAAATGTGGAACATATGAGGTTTCTGTAACGTACGTTCTCCTCTTCTGTTGATTAAATTTAATAATTAGGGATTGAAAGGAATTGACCTTTTGCGCTGTTCTTAGCAAATCAGTATTTCTATCCAATATCTTTCTTTAATTTGTTCTAAGTATAGAGGGATTGTCACCTATCTTGTTTAGAGGTTAATTTCTTTAAGTAATATTGTTATTTCTAATAGCCTGGTTTCGACGAGAAGTATATTATCTTAAGGCCATTGCTGTACTTTGATTAATTGGATACCAGCAGCACTTATCTACAATGTTTCTTTGCACCTTCTTTGAGTATGTCACTTCCAATAAAGTTTTGTCTAAATCGTAGTTTCTGATACTGAGGAATCCCATATTCTTATATTTTCTTTTAACGACTTATACTGGATGGAAATGAAAAGTGGCTCACCCCCTCTATTTTCATTGTTTATAGTAATAAATTGATGAAATTTTAATATGTTGTTATACACATAAAATTGCATTAGAAGACAGTATTTTCAGTTTTTATGCATTTCCGGTTCGTCAGAATTTACCCAAACTTTCTTATTTTAAATGGAACACCCTCTATATTTTTACATTTTGTACTCTACGGTGAATTATGTATATAAGAGTATACATTTTTCTTTGTTTTTATTTATTTCTTTTTTTTAACGAAAATTTTAATTTTTGATTTCGAGTGCAATTATCTCAAAAAAAATTATTTGTTTAAAATATCTGTTGTGACTAGTGCACTTAAATTACGTGTACTGTAATGCTAGTATAGCCATTGTTTACTTGATAACTATTTTGACAGCTATTTTAAAGCTGTTAAGAAGCAAATTACCAAATACTTAGAAAAAAATAAAATATTTTCAGATAGTCAGTACGGCTTTAGAAGTGGAAAAATCACAACAGCAGCTACCTTCGATCTAATCTGTAATATAAGTGAAATATTAGAAAATAGAGACATACCAGTTACTGTCATTTGCGATGTATCGAAGGCTTTCGATGTTCATGATTGGTTTAAATCCTACTTAAACGACCGCACTATGTCTGTGAAGATAACGGCAATTGAGGGGGAGCGAATAAACAAACTATCAACAAACCCGGGCTATATAAAATGTGGGGTTCCACAAGGCTCTATCCTGGGACCAACGTTATTTTTAATTTACGTAAATGATGTAACAGCAAATTTCCCTCTCGCGAAATTTTCACAATTTGCTGGCGATACAAGCATCACTCTACAGCACAAAAACTTAGACGATTTAATTAGTATAACAAAGATTTTACTAGAGGATTTAAGCGACTAGTTCGCAGTAAATAAGCTGGTTTTAAATGTCAATAAAACTTTTAACATTCTATTCCAACCAAATAAAACTCTACCTCATACTGTTATCTCAACAAACGGTGGAGATGTCATCCCTACATCTACCGCTATATTCCTCGGAATTCACTTGGACCAACAGTTAGACTAGAAAGCCCACATTATAGAATTAAATAAAAAATTAAGCCATGCAGTTTATACCATAAGTACAAATAGGAAAAATATAGGCTTCAATGTTGGTAAAACAGTGTATTATGCATACTTCTATTCTCTTATGCAATATGGAGTAGAATTCTGGGGAAACTCAACCAACGCCAAGACAACATTTTCAGTACAAAAGAAGCCATCCGAGCATTATTCAATCTAAATACTCGGGACTCATGTAGATATTACTTCAAAAAGCACTCTATACTTACGCTAACGAATTTATACATATATAAAATCAGTATAATGATATACAAAGAACAAAAAGGCTTTCCACATCCGCTGATACGCATATGACCCGTATATGCAGGTGTAAAAATATTTAATCATCTACCAGAAACAGTTCAGCATAAACCATCTTTAAATCTATTTTAAAAGCAATTGAAAGATATCCTAAAAGCCAAGGTCTTCTATAATTTAAATGAATTCTTTGATGATGATTTTAACTAAAACAACAGGTTATTTGTATTCTTGTAACCCGAGTACATACACAAAAAAAATCAACACCACTCATATTTAATGTATGCTTATTTAATTTAGTTCAGTTCTGTACTTTAAGGTAGCCGTTTTAATGTATTATTAGGTATCATATGATCAGATATAAAAATCCTTTGAATCTACAGACCGAACTATAGAATATATTTTCACTAAGGCTCTAAAAAAGCCAGAAGTATGTATCTATCCCATAACATAATACATGTATACACTATAACAATTATTGTAGTTTATAAGATATATACTGTGGGGAAATAAAATATTTCTATCTATCTATCTATCAAATCACTTTATTTGAGATAATTGTTTTCACAGCACACTACTTTGTGTATTGGATTTTGTGAATTACATTATTAATATCTATTTATTTAGAAGAATTTTAATTTTTCTACTATGAATTCTTATGGAATTGTTAAGTTATGGGTATCACTGTAATCGTAAAAAATGTATTTTCTGAATATCGTGATGAACCACCATTTTGAGATTTGACAAATATACATTTTTAAGAATAACGGACTCATTTTTGAAGGCTCCTATGTAAGAAAGTATGTATAATAAAACAGTAATTGAATTTTTGCAATAGTAAGAAACCCCGTCAAAAATATTGTTTGTAAATCACAGCACTCTAAATTAAAAATTAAAATTTTCGTTAAAACGAGAAATAAATAAAAAATCACAGAGAAATGTGTACTGTTATATCCACCATAGATTTCAAAAACGTAAAAATATACAGGGTGTTCCATTTAAAATGAAAAAGTTGAGAAAATTTTCGCCGAAACCGGAAATGCATAACAATTGACAACGCTGTCTTCTAATGCAGTTTTATGTGTACAAAAATACATTAAAATTTCATCAATTTATTTCCATAAACAATGAAAATAGACGGGATGAGCCAATTTTCATTTACACCCGGTATATATAAACGTCCTGGCGGAGTTTAGAATAATGCCATTCTGCCACTAAACCAACACAGACACACACACAACATCTACATACATATTTCCTTTGATATTTGCCAGATGTTACAGCTGAAACTCGAATTCAGGAGTGGTTGTCAGTGTTCTGCCATACAGCATCGCTCTAGCCAACTGTGCTACCGTATCGGTATTATAAAAACGATACTATACATTCATGTTCTAACTAGGATTTGAACGCAGGAACTCTTGTCTAACCTGCTGAGTCGACATTTAAAAATAGAGGATAAAAACATGTTTTAAAATGTGTAACTACTACTTCAAGTAACAATCAATATTAAAATCTTTCTAGATATTTTTAAATTTTAACTCGTATCAGCTTACTTAAATACTACAAAACAGTATTTCAATCTCCTGTTAACATACAATTGATTTAACGTCTGATAACTTTCATATAAGCGGTTTTTCGGAAACTGATGTGTATGAAAGTTTAAAAAAATTAAAATCGAAATTTACCACTGGAATAGACAATATTCCTGCCTTTTTTATTAGAGACTGTGCCTGTGTATTTGCATATTTTCTAACAATCATCTTTAATTTATCTATTAAAACTGCTGTATTTCCAGAAACTTGGAAAACCTCTAGAGTTGTCCCTGTTTTCAAAAATGGATATCATGCCAAATTACAAAATTACAGACCTATTACTATAGCTAATAATTTTTCTAAAGTTTATGAAATTCTGGTGTATCAATTTATTTTCTTTTACATGAAACATCGCATTACGCCTTATCAGCATGGATTTATGAAAGAGAAATCAACTGTTACCAATCTGTTTTATATCACGCAGTATTTAGCAAATTCTTTAGATGCCGGGCTTCAGACAGATGTCATTTATATAGATTTCTCAAAAGCGTTCGACAGATTGGATCATAGTATCTTATTAATAAAATTGCAGGGTTATGAATTCTCGCAAAATATGTTATACTTTATTACATCGTATTTATCTGACAGGAAGCAATTTGTGCAATGCTGTGGAGTCCAGTCTGTTGAAATACATGCCACTTCTAAACTTCCTCAAGGCTCGAATTTAGGACCCTTACTTTTTAATATCTTTATAAATGACATTATATCTAATTTAAATTGTAAATATTTATTATATGCGGATGATTTAAAGATTTATTTTATTATTAAAAATATTGAAAATTGTTTTACTCTGCAGAAAGATTTTTAAAACCTTAATATTTGGTGCATTAAAAATAAATTACTCTTAAACATCACAAAGTGTAATGTTATGACATTTTCTAATAAAGTACAAGCACTAAATTTTGACTAAATCGTAAAGACAGTAGGCCTGCAAGAGCTTGTTTCAGAGAGGATGGAGTCTACCCAGCTATTGGATATCCGAATGCATATATGCTGGAAAGATTTTCTTTAGATAGCCTCGAAAACGGACGGGTGAAATCTCAGTTAACCTTTTTGAACTAAATAATAACTAATGACATTGACTGTCCCGATATACCACAAATGTTAAATTTTCTTGTTCCCAGAGTAACCGCAAGGCAATATATGACCTTTACTTTGACTATACCTCGTACAAATATTGGTAAATTTTCGCCTTTATATCAAATGTGCAATAATTATAATGAACACCAACATACACTTGATTTTTTCTTCTGCAATGTAGCCACAGTTAAAAAATCGTAAAACAATTTTTTTTCTTCAAAAATTTGCATGTGTTGGTTATAGATATGTAATGTATAATAAATTGTGTATACATTTTAAAATTTAGTTTAAAGTTATATTCTTAATGCTCTATGTAATATTCTTTCTTTTTAATTCTGTCTTTTTAAAATATTATTTTATATTATATTTTTGTAATTAACATTCTGTAAATGGTTTCTCGTTGAATGGTGTAAATAAATAAATAAATAAGTAAATAAACAAATAAATACAATAATTTTAATTTGTCCTTAATATGAACTCTCTTAGATTATACTATCATATTAATTTTGTAGAATATTTGTTGAGAGTTAACATTTTCATATTGAAATTTTTTTCCACATCGTATATCATTAATTAAAAGTATAACACTTTTTTAAGTATAGTAATACGTACAAATTAGTTCCCTAAAAAATTGAGGTTCGTTTTGTTAAAATTGTTTGGAATCACCATATTCGTCTACGGTCAGTAAGAAAACTGTAATTTATCTAATGTGAATAAGAGATATTCAGATTGTATTGATTGAAAATTTTTCAATAATATTTAACCACTTGGAAACATCCATTAAGGAATGGTTCTACAACAAATATCAATTTTTATATTAACAGTATCAGTCTACGTGCATTCTTGGTAATCATATATTAATTAAGGCAACATTTTTCAACCATGGCCTATCAATCTCTGTCACACCTTGTATAGCTTACTGCTATTAATATTTTATCACATGTTATAAAGGAACAGCAAAACTCAACAGAAAATCGATTTTAAGAGATTCATCGAAGAATATTGTAAGCATTAAGAACAAGGCTGTATTTGGAAAATAAATAAAACGTCCGTTATAAAATATCATGAAATAAATAAAGGTACCTAACTAACTAAATAAATACTAACTAATAATACGGAATTCATTTGAAACTGTTCGGATTGGGATACTTCAGGAAGAAAACAGAATTCGTTGTCGCGATACATCTCACCACTTTGGCTCAAAACAGTTCAAATTCAAAATCTTAAAGAGCCTTCCCAGTGTAACGGTCCATTTTTTGATATAATTAACTTGCGTTTTATTTAATGCTAATTGCATAATTTGGTTCGAGGTCAACCTTAAAAATTCTAGAACCGACTTAACTAAATTGTAAATCTTTGATAATTTAAGCGACCACTGGACCTTTAGTGCACCAGCGCGAACACTGCGGTGTGGGGACAAGAGGGAACGCTTGTACTAAAGACGGTTAGGTTTTTGAAGGCAGAAGCTCGGAGGCCTCAGCACTGAGTGGGTGTGTTGATGTACGTTACCTTTACCTTTACGTTTGAGGACAAGACTGGGACTTGAAGTGAATTAGTTGTGTGCGTTGCTGGCATTACGTTCGAGATTTGGTCTGGCTGAAAGTTATGGTTCTGAAGTTATTGAGTATGTAGCCTAAGAAAGATATTCTACGAGCTGGTTAGGTCATCTTACTTCTAATTATTGTCACATAGGTACCTATTAAATAGTAAATAGCCAGCTTCCACTCCGAGTGCGAGCTGGAAATTTGAAAACTAAAATTTGCATCATCAGGCTGCTTTGCCGATCTATCTAGAGGTGGAGAAAGCCCCCTAGTGTTTTAATTTTGCTCTTGAACTGTGCGAGACAATGTTATGAAAAGTAACCGTTCTTTCCCCCTTTCAACGGCACTAGTGCGTGTAGTTTTTAGACGTTTAAAATATGATATTTTTTAGACCTGCATAATTACAAAAACGAAAAAAGAAAGGCGGGTGGCGCCCTACACAAACTCCTTCAGTGAATTTAAAATAGGATTTTTGTGGTTTTTAGTATTAAGTTGTTGAAGGGTTTATTACTTGTTGACCTCGCCCTGAATGAGTTTTTTTGTATGATAACTTATGAATATATGTATTTTTTTATATGTTGTTTCATTTGAGAACTACAGTAAAGTTAATTAAAATAGCGAAGGCAGAACCCCTCGTTATAACAGATAGCCTCTT
This sequence comes from Rhamnusium bicolor, assembly GCA_029963845.1. NCBI lineage: Eukaryota > Metazoa > Arthropoda > Insecta > Coleoptera > Cerambycidae > Rhamnusium > Rhamnusium bicolor. Next base: position 23,474 of record JANEYF010002758.1, read on the forward strand.
CTTCTAGAACATTTGATCCTCTGTGTCATTCGATAAAGGACGAGCATATTCACAGAATGTTCTTACCGAAAAATATTCCATCAATTATAATCTCATAATTTCCACTGATTTGTCTGTGAATCATTTAAAAACATCCATGATCAATTATTCTGAAAGCATTAAAAGCTCCAGCAAGGTACAGTCACATGAAAATATCAACATAAATGGATTTATTTTCATCTTTTGTTGAGATAAAAATATAATGGTCGGTTACTTTAACTACCACTACAAAATAAAATGGACACCACATAATATATAATATAAAAATAATAAACATGCATTATTCGCTTGTGAAGGAGTTAAATTATATTGCCGAGGATATTTTTACTGTAAACTTAAATAAGATACAAAAAATGCGCTATTAATATATCTACTTATATTTTTAGAACAATTAAATTAGTGGAAATAAAACCAGTTTTCATTAAAAATAATTTATTGACTCAGCAAACTAAAACGTGATATTAATTAAGAAAAATTGTATTGCTTAGTAATATCTATTTTTCACTGTGAAAACTATCACAACCAAGAAATTGGGAACTAAAATCACCACGGCGCATATGGCGTTACGATCAGAAGAGTAACGATCAGCTGATTCTTGGTTTTTTTACATTCGTTTTATTCGCTTTTGTGGATTCTTTATTAAGTAGAAAACTATGTACTGTATTACGGGAGAGTTGGTAAGTAAATTCAATAAGTTTAACCTATTTTGTACTATTTATTGCTGATTTATAGGAATACCTACCTGGCTAGGTACTCCCACTTTTGGTTTAAAAATGTTACTACTATAACATTATATAGACTGCAATATGTCGTGTATAATGGGTTCAAGCTTTCTGATTATGTCTCGCCTTCAGGTGTTCCTCAAAGATCTGTTCTTGGACCGCTGCTTTTTAATATTTTCGTAAATGATATATGTAATACGCTAGATCTATATTTTTTAATGTATGCGGATGATATAAAACCTACACAGAATTTCTAACTTAAATTGTATTACATTACAAAACAACATCTCCAAACTTAGCTCCTGGTGTCTCAAGAACAGTTTCATATTAAATGTACAAAATGTAATGTAATGACATTTTCCACTAAAGATTCTAATTATACCTTCGAATATACACTTAACGATGAACAGCTAACTCGACCGTCTACGTCTAAAGACCTTGGGTAAGTTTTGACATAAACTTAACTTTTGTTGATCATATTGATACGTTCATAGGTGAAGTAAATAAGACTTTAGGTTTTATTATACACAATGGTCGTGTTTCTCAAATATTGCAACTTTAAAATTATTGTACTTTTCATTTTTGCAGTCTAAGCTAGAGTATGCGTCCCGTGCATGGCAACCATGCTATAATATTTATATTAATAAATTAGAAAATATGCAACACCATTTTCTTAGATATCTTAATTTGATATCTCATGGAGTATATCCATCTACTGGTTTCCCACAAAGCGATCTGCTTGATATGTTCTCTGTAAGCAACTTAAGTGATATACGTAACAACTTTGTCATAAATTCCTTAAAGAAACTCGTCCATCATGAAACAGGTTGTAGCGATATACTTCATAGATTAAATTTTTACGTTCCAATAGTAAATTCGCGACATAAACACACTTTTTATAGTGTGTGTATATATTACGTATGTAATTTGTTATTTTCAATTTCTCTTTTTGTACTAAATGTGTTTTTTCCATCTTGTAAATGGTCTTTCTACTTTCTAAATAGTCTTTGAACGCACTTAACGGATCTGGGGCTGTACCATCACATATTTGTCTTAATTTGGTAAAACCGGTGTCTCTATTTAATACACTTGCGAACTTTTCTTTAACGGCACCTATAGCGTGTAGCAGTAGATTTACTTCGTCCACTATTTGCAGTGACTCCGCTAACGACAACCCACTGTTTTCTAATTTTTATATGCTTTCATGTAATGGTTTATAGTTCTTCGCAATATTTTTTAAAGCTGTTTCAACGGAAATATCTTCGAATTTTGTCTGGCTTTCCTTAATAACTGCAGCCTCATCTGGATTGAATTGTAGTATAACAGTTTTTATTTGTTGGAAATATTCAGCATAATAAAAAGCCGCCTGCAACCGTGTTCCCCAACGTGTAAGAATCGGCTGTGGTGGTTCAGGAATACCGGGACACTTACTATGAAATGCACGGAGACGTTTAGAGATTTAAGAAACACTTTTTTTGGTAGTTGCTATTAATGCATCCACCTCTGGAAAACCTTTTCGAACAGTTTCTGCCACAAGATGTAAAGCATGCACTTTACACGTAACACGTATAAACGTACAACCTTGTTCTTGCAAAGAACGGCCTACCGAATGCATTAGCACGGCGCCATCAGTCACAAACATCAACACTTGACTTTCTGACAGTTAAAATTTTTCTAACGTCTCCAGCACCACCCTGGTAATTGTTTTGCTAGTACACTGACTTAGTCTTTTGCTAGCTAGTAACAGTGGAACTGTCGGTTTAAGAGGGTCCAGTACTCGTACTATAACATTTAAAATAGTTTTTTTTTTACAATCTGTTGTCTTATCAACAGATAACCACAGCCGTGTATTTTTTAATTCACATTTCATGTTATTTACCATGTCTACGTTTACAGTTGGTAGATAGTTACATAACGTTGTGCGACTTGGTAACTTCACCTGGGCATTGTATTTATTCCAGAACTTTCAAAATGATTGTTTATCGAGTATGTGCAGCGGAACATCACAGGCAATCAGCATTAATAGTAAATCAAACATAAACTATGTTGTCGAAGGCACGCCATTTTTTTATTTTTATGGTGTACACTATTTACGTGAAGTCCACAATTATGCTTATCCCAGCACATCAAATCTATCTCGCACACTTTACAAATTATTTTAGCACCGTCATAGAATAAATCCGGGAATTCACCTATTAATTTATTCATTTTGACAGCAAATGGCCGTTTTCTACCCCTGCATACGTCTGCAATGCTTTCTTATTAAATTAGTATCAACAATACAGTACAACAAATAAAATAAAAACACAAAAACAATATGCAATACGCCCAAGTGACTTAACGTGTACACAACTCGAAAGCTAATAATAGACTGGACTGGAAAAAGAGTTTCGCGGTCAAGGTGAATGCCGGCGACAGTAAGTACATCTGTACTCTACGACCATGATACACAGAAACGATTTGCAGCTTTAGTGATAACTATACAAAAAACGTTTTTTTAACGAAATATGTTGGTAAATCTAGTTATATAAAAAAATGTTTTGCTAATATTTTACAAATTGTCTGCAAAATAACCTGTGTGGGCGAGCGATTTTTGCAATTTTTTCGTAAATTTGGTTTACTTTGTTTGTTAATATTAAAATTAGTATCATTTATAATTATAATAATTCATATTAATCATATTAATTGATGTATCTGGTAATTTAGCGAAAAGAAAGTGACAGTGACAAACATATAGACTTGCCACCTCAATAACTTTGCCAGAATGTACAACCCAGGAATAATATCATAGCCTACCCTAAATCAAAAATATTTGAAATGGACATATTATGTTCATCATGTTGCTATTATACGCTACTTAAATACTTAAAAGTAACCCTCTAAACTGAATTAAACTCATTTATATAAGACTTTTGTGTAAGTGATTTATACGACACCTAACTTTACATGCCAAAAATATATTTTAATTATTCGCATTATACTTAAATTTCTTAATTAAAATTTACGTTCACACCCTTTAACGCTCTCTTTCAGCTAATAATTTACAAAATGGAACGTTAATTCCTGTTCTCTGGCCTGTTTATTAGAACGCTTCGTCAATTAGAAGGTAGTCAGCCATCCCCCGTTATTAATAAGCAATCCAATGGATATTACCTTTATCCTTTAAATGTGTTAATCTCTGAAACTGACAGCTGATATATTATTCTACTTGAAACTGCCAGTGTGTGATAAAGTGGTTAAATCTAAATTGAAATACTGTAAATACGATTTTATTTGCTGCATTTGTCACGGTATATTTCAAACATTCCCAAATTATGTTTTTAATTATTAATAAATATTAATTGCTGCTTTACAATAAGGCATTTGTATCTGGCAGGTAGGTTTTTTGATAAATATTTGAACCGATACAAATAATAGGTAAGTTTACAGCGTATTAATTAAGTGTGTGGATAAACTTTAAGCTGTAATTCTTTGATTTTAAGACAAAAAGTTTACAAAAACATATGTCCTAAACGTCTGGGTTTACAAAGAGCTGTGTGATAACGTTTTTTTTTTAGTTTTCTTAAATTTAGCACATATTATAATACTTAGTACCCACGAAACAATGTTATTAACTTCTGAAACTTCGGTACAAATTTAGTAGATTTTTTTTGGGTTACTTCATTTCGGTATGTTTCGTTATAAATTTTTCAGTTTCGTTATTCTGTATCGTAACGTAACGAAGGAGGATTAGGTTTCATTATGAATTTCGTTACAGGACTTTGGTTCAACTCATTAAAAAGCCAATGTCAGTGTTATTTTCACTTGTATACATATATTTCCATTTAATTTAGAATTATATTTAATTAGCCCGAATTTCACCTCGTTGACATTAAAATAATTGTATAACGTAGAAATCATCATGTCAGGCAAAGGATCTGCTAACTCACTTTTAATTACAGCGTAAACACATTTGTTTGGTCATAAATGCATGTTTAATGTGCATATTTACATATTTTACTCAAATTTAATCGTGTTTTATGCTTGACTTTAAATTAAAAACATTTAGTTTTCATACACACTTTATGCAGCGAAAACTGGTTGAATTTTTAATTACAATTTATTACCGTTTCTGTTTAATTACTTCTTTATTATTATGGTTGACTACCATGCTAAAATTACCCATGAAAATATTAATAACACGTTTTGGAATGTTATTTATTTAGTTTTAGCATGATATAAGGAGAAAAGAAAACAGAGGAAACATTTGGATAATTATTATGGCATGAACACACATTTGTAGCTGTCGTTTAAATAGAAAATATACAAATATTCAACAATGGTTGCATATAACTATTTATTAAAATGTGAAAGGACTTTACAAATGTCTTTTCGTATGTATATGTGTACTAAGAGAATGATTTAGTTGAGAGAAATACATTTTATTTCAACCAAATAAATGACTTCTTTGTATTTGGTACACTAAACATTTAATTGGGAGAATTAAGCCATTTATTTGATTAAAAGCCGAATATTTAATATTATCAATTAAATCAAAATACTTATTTGTAAGAAATATTTGTTTCTGAACATTAAATATTTATTTGTGAACATTAAACATTTGTTTCTGAACATTAAATATTTGTTTCTGACCATTAAATATTTATTTCTCAGGAATAAGACTTTTTACAGAAAATTGCGTGGATTTATTGTTGATGAATACATTAATTTCAGGAAAATTAATTCCGTTTTTAATTTATTTATAGTGAACACATATTTATTTCTCAAAAACAATGAAAATTTCGTATATTCATTAATATTAAATAAATTGTTAATTTTTGTTAATAACGCTGTTTTATTTATTTATAATAAAAAAACTATTTCTCCTCGCACCTGCTTTGCGTATCCACCATCTTATAAATTATTTAAAGAGTTTGTTAAATAAATCTCTGCGCCAAAAGGATTAGTCATAGGTTGGTTTTTTGGAGAAAAAAACAATCTGAACAATCCTTTTGCTATGCCATGGTTTATTTAAAATATATATATATATATATATATATATATATATATATATATATATATATATATATATATATATATATATATATATATATATATATATATATATATATATATATATATATATATATATATATATATATATATATAAACAATTTATATAGAATAGCGACTTATTACCCAAAGAAGGTTCGAAGACAAATTATACGGATAAAACAAATAAATGAATACAGAAAATTAAAAACATTTCTATTCAAAAAAATGTATATAAAAATTTTTATTTACCTGGTTTATATTTGCGAAACTAAAATTTGATTTATGATTGCGTAAATAAAGTAAAATACAGTGTGGTTCAGTTTCAACCAACATAACTTTGAAAATCGATAGAACGATAGAATAAACACATTAAAGTAGTTGCTCAAAGTGTCTAGCTTCAATGCGTGTCTGGTATCGCTTTATCAGAAAATTTATTGAAGATGGTAACTGTTTTGTCTAAGTTCGTCGCATGCATTTCATAAACCTTGCTTCCAATAATTCCAAATGAAGTAATCCAAAGGATTCAAATCTAGCGATCTTAGTGGCCAATGTACAGGACCTGTCTCAGGTAGCCATTCTTAAACATTGGCGTTACTAGGTCTACCAATCCATAATTGTGGGCAATTCATAGAATAGAATAGAATAGAATTTTATTCTCAAACACATGTATATATGTACACAATAATTATCACTGTTACATATCATTTTTATATGGTAAAGGTCAAAATAATAATAATGAGGAAATACTTACATACATGAAAAAATGCTTCTCGTGAAGCAGTAGAGAAACTGTACAAAAACTAAACTTAACTTACTTAACTAAACTACCAATAGCATATATTATCATTTAATAGTAGTTTCGTATCCACCACTACTCAGTGTGTTGATATTTTGTCGGAATTGGATAAAAATGTAACAAAAACTCAATTTCTCATTAAGTCGACGTGTCGACAATATTTATTGTCTTCTTATAATGAGGTATTTGGTTTTTTGTCAATATAATCATCATCGTCAAATATTGTAAAAGTAAAATAACGTAACTTATGTTGGATTTCAGTGCTTATATTTTCGTGTAGTCTGAACGGAAACAGTTTCTTATTAGTTAAATTTTTTACCAAATCTCCAGCAGCATTTATAAAATAATTTTGAAATTCGGAAGCAATAGTGATTGGGTCTGATGTTTCTTCGTTGTTAATATTTATTTTTATTTTATTTGAAACCGAAATATTATTTCCATTTATTGTATTATTTATAACGCCCTACGTGACTTTTATTATATTATCAGCGTTTATTATTATAACGTGTACATGATTTTATATGGCTCGACTTACGATTTTCTTTAAGTAATTTGCAATAAGTGTTAAAGTAGTTTATGAAATACTGGCTTGTTGTAAACTTTTTTAAGTATAACAAACATATTTTATTTTGGCAAGAAACCTTTATACCTTTTTTGTGATCGAACTACTACGGTTAGCTCTGTAGCTCACGTCAATTTTTTTAATAGGAAAAGCTTGATTAAGACAGTTGTTAAAAGTTCGTCAAATTTGTCATGCGCCCCATTTACATCAGTTTCATAATACAGTAAAGTCCAATCTATTTTACTAAGTAAATAACTAAATTGCTTTTTATTTTTGAGATTATACAATCTCTTCTCTTTATATATGGGATTTAAGTTTTGTACGAGATTTAATTTGGTGAATGTAACAATTTGAACATGATAATCAGAGAGACCAATATCTTTACATATATACAAAATATTTTGTGGATTTGAAATTGTATTGTCTAATGTTGCTGAGGTTTTACTATTTACTTAGGGGTAGTAATAGTTATGTTTAGATCAAACATATTTAAAACATTTAAAAAAGTTGTCTTTTTGTTGGTTTTCAGTTTCCAAGTCTATATTAAGCCATTCACGAATTTGCATAAGGAGCTAATGAGCACGGTCCATTTATATCCAGGTTTCTCAGCTTATGACAGGAGGAACATTTTCCAATAATTCACATAAATTATTCACAAGGAATTGGTGGAATAGAGCAAAGTCTGTTGTGAATAACGCCCACCCATACGCCCTCATTTTGAAAAAAATGAAGGTCTTATTGTATGAGGATTTTCATGTGCCCAAACATATAAATTATGATAATTTGTTATGTCCGCTATCGAATAATTTGCCCCATCTGTCTATAAAACCTTTTGTAAAGTTAGGATTCGCAACCGTCGAATTCAAAATCCATCTATAACAATGGATGCGTTTCTCGGCATCAGTTGAAAGCAATCCTTGAACGGATTGCAAGTGATATGGTTTTCCTTTCCTCCTTTCTCAGAACCCTATATACTTTTGATTGGGGGAAACAAGTTTGTTGAGTTACCCTTCTTGTACTCATACCAGGAAAATTTTTGAAAACTTCAAGAATCATTTCCTCGTTTTTCTATTTCTTTGATTTCGTCCATTATCACAAAATAAACCCATGTCACAAAAGCTTCGGTGAGTTTTAATAAAAACTTCTCTCTATGGAATTCTCCTGTTAGGGAAACGTTTTTGAGCAGACAGCTGCAGCTGAGGTAGAGTTACAGAAACTCTAAATAAAGTGAATACTGGAATAATCCATATTAGAAAAATATCTATACATTGTTAGATTACAAATTGTTATAAAACAAGTTAAAAGTTGAAAATTATGTGACATTTACTAAACAACAATTTATTTGATAGATGTAAGCAAAATTATTGGAAAATATTCTTTTAATACGTCCTTGGTTACATTTGTTTTATATACGGGGCGGGCCAAAAAAACGTACTTTTTATTTTCTTTGCAAAATTTCTGTTTCTCCGCCGATTTTAGCAAACTTGGTGTCAATAGTTAGCTGATTGTATAGGCTACAAAAATCAAATGTTATGATGGCCGAAACATCACAATCCAAGATGGCGGACGCAAAAGTTTTAGCAAATTTTATGCTGATTCTAAATCCGTTAAGATATCACGGCTAACTGAAATCGTGTTTGACATTTTCCAAAAAAAAACGAAAATTTTTCGATTTCTCTTTTTTGGCTGTGGCCAAGTAATCCTTGACCAGACAGGTTATAGACTTTTACATTATTAGGACACTTTTTGGAGACTAATATTTTGGACTAGAAACGAATGCTCGATAATCTTTTATTTTCGATATATTCGAGGTAACTTTTGTTTTTCTTGTGGCTGCTATATTGGATTTTTTCGTTTTTTAGATTGCACTTAAAAAAGAGCTTTCAGGTGATTTATCACATGCCGAGGAAAAATGGTTTTTCATGGAACTAATTTAAGAAAAATTATCCATGGATTAACGAAACAAAGCAGTATGCCATGGAAAATAAAAAAAGTTTTTGTAAAGTCAGAGACATGGAAGTTGCTTTGTACTTAAAATCTACTGTAAATTGCTTGATTTGTACAATTTTCCAAAAATATCAATTTTAGACGATAATTAAGGCTTTATTTTCCATAAAATTGTCAATAAATCGTTTAAAATTTAAACACAGATCCTCTTCATCAAGGGCAATCTTGCATGCAAAGTAGTTAGTAATTAGTAAAATTTGAAAAATGGTTTTCTGAAAACGACCAAAATCACACATAACGTTCAGCAAAATTTAGTAGGCTGTGGTTATATTATATTATATTTTAGTATAATTTGGGAGGAATCATGTTCAGGTCATTGCTGTACGTAAGAACAATATTATTTTTTGCTATTTTCTGCTACTTCATTGCTACTTTTTACGATTTTTGATAAATATATGAATGATCGAGATTAACAGATTCTGAATTTGGATTCAGTGCATCAAAATACATAAGAAACATACTTGATCTACTTCAATAAAATTTTCTTCATTTACATAATTGCAATTTTTAGTAATTTTTAGCCATTTTCCGCGTTTTTCGCAATTTATTTAAAATTTGGAGGGCGTACGGGCCAAACGGACTTCAGATTTGTTTTCAGCGTATCGAAATACATAAGAAACATACTTGATCTAGTTCAATAAAATTTTCTTCATTTACATAATTGCAATTTTTAGTAATTTTTAGCCATTTTCAGCGTATTTCGCAATTTACTCAAAATTTTGAGGGTGTACGGGCCAAACGGACATCGGATTTGGATTCAGCGCATCAAAATACATATAGATAGATAGGACTGGTCAAATGTACAGACCACTTTTTTTTGTGTGCCGGTGTTATCATTAACAATAAAATACAACAAATAAAATTATCAACAATACAACAACATACGCAACAGAGAGGAATAAATTAGCGTGTAAAAACTACGGACGCAACAATGGACTAGTCTCACGGCTCGATTTGTCCGCCGCACAGTGGACGGAAACGCTGAAAAGCTGGCCAAAATATAAAGGCATTGAGCTATTTTACTTAAATTGTGCATACAGGGGTTTTTTGTGTCGCTGATCAAGAATCCGAAGTTGAATTTTGAAAAAACAAAATGGCTGCCATGAAATCCCCCCCAAAACATACCAAAAATCGCCAATTATCGCTGCATTTTTACAAAACTTTGTATACAGTTTTTTTGGGTTGCTGATGAAGAATCCCATATAGAATTTCAAAAAAATTACGGTCAAAAATATATACATAGTTCAAAAATTATTATTGAATTGAAGCGAATTCATGTTTCATTTGTTTCAGGAAAATTAGGATCTGGCGAATGGAATAAAAATGTGTAATGACTTTGAAAACTAATTTTATTCAATTACTATCTGAATTACATTCATGGACGCATTCAAAAGGAGCCCACTTTATGGTGAACGAATGTGTATGCATCCGTGCATTCGCGCACAATTTGGTCAATATCTCACAAAGATGCAAAAAGATGCAGCTAATTTTTTATACACTTTCGAAAAAATGTTCATTGAACACATTCCAATAAGTTTCAAGACCAACCATCACCAACCGCGTAACTTATGGGTTTTTTTGTGGAGTTTATGAATCGTTGCATGTACAAAAATGCACTCCACTTCGATAATTATTTACTAATTACCATATAAATAAACTGATCTGATACTGAGATATTTTAATTGTACTTACTTTCTGATGAAGAATCCATTTTTATGATACAGAAAACTGCACTTTGAGAATTTTTACGCTGCAGGCAAAATTTATCGATTTTTGAATCGTTGCGAGCTGCCGAAGTGACGTGCTGCACGGTCGCACAATAAGTAATTTCCTCGCTCAGGTAGTGAACCCGGACCGGTATTAACGGTCGTTTTTAATGCTAGGGGTACCACTACAACGATTTAAAACGTTTCCATTTCAAAAAAAATCTTCATTTTTTTCATTTTGGCGATTCCGTCCACTGTGCACCGGCCGGTCGTTGCCTCTATCTGCTGGTGGACCACTGAATAGCCGCACAATTTGTCAGTTTTATTTATTATTATTACTGTTCAAGACTGTGATTATTGCAAAATGACGCACAAATTCTCAAATGAAGAAAAATGTTGGAATGTTATATAAAAGGAAATAGAAATTCGCAAAACGCATCGGCTTCCTATCTATAAACATTTCCAGAGATAATGTAACCACATAGAACAGATTTTGGAAGAATTATAAGCAATTTGTTAAATTACGGGAGTATTGGTATTAAAAGAGACCGGTATGATATTGATAATGTTGATATTCTCGAAGCTGTTAACAATAATCCCCGCATATCAGTGCGATAAATTGCAGGCGAAACAAATATTCCGAAAACAACTGTATACAAGACATTAAAACAAAGGAAATATCATCAACCTACGATTGTCCAAGCTTTAAAGAATAATGGTTTTGGTAGAAAACTAGAATTTTGTCGTTGGTATAAATTATTGAACCGTCCTGACCAGACAGTTCCTTTTATTTTGAAACAACTCAATCTTTATAAATCAAAAGTATTTATTACCATCTGTTTTAGGTCGAGGGAGAAATAGGTTTGTGAATGAAAATTCAGTAGAGGTTAAATCGGCTAGGTATTTAATTCGGTCGTCGGATATACTTGAAAAACGATTTCACCTTGTTTAATAAAGATGACCTCGTAGCAGTATTACAAAAAGTTAGAATTAATTAGTTAATTAACAAAGTAGGCCTATTAATTATAAAACTGCCTGTAGTAATAAGTAATAACATAAGAACTTTAAATAAAAATGAACAAAATTGAAAAATTTGCAAATAGTTTCAAGGTAAGTGTGAATATGAGAGTTTTAAATAAGATAACGTACTTTCTAAACAAGATAGCGAGCGACATAATATGTTACTGGGCAGAAAGTTTGATTAATATAACAAAAATAAATCTGGAGTTCGAATAGTATTTGATCAGACTATTTTTTTAATAAAAATACTATTATTTACATATGGTTGTTACGAAAAGCAATTAGTAGTATAATCAACTTGTATAATTGAAATTATACTGTGTAAGTTAGTCAAAAGCGGCGTTCTGAGTGGCTAATGTACTGATGAACAAAATAATCTAAGATATACATCCCAAAGATGGTAAATTTATAATTGTTTTGATGCTTATAGAATCACGTAACTGTATTTCTAATGCATATACAATCATTTTTCCACTGTAAATAAGCAAGCTGAATGAATATACACTGGTTTGAGTAAAAAAATGCAACTTCAACAATAATACCAGAATCCAAAATCGATATATGCCAATCCAAAAATGTGAATTTCATTTTGCGCGCAGCATTTGACCTGAGCGCATTTTCAAAAATGTTAACAAATTTGACCTAACTGAATCATCGCATCCCGTTTGTTTTTCCAGGAATGAAGTTAAATGATAGTCCTGAGGTACCAAAAACACGTTTTTCAGACACTGATAGCCAAACGCCTATCCAAGAAACCGAAAAAAAAATTAGACAAAAAAATTATAGTATCCCGTCTGAAAATCATTTTTATAAGTAAATTTGGGTCAGTTGATGCCAAAAAATTCATTTTCAGAGAAAAATCTCACCGCCTTACATTTTGAGAGCATCTCAAAAATGTCAGCAAATTTTATTCAATGGACACCGTTGCTATGATAATAGCATTCTGTCTGAAAATTGATTTGTGCAGAATACTTTCCGGTATCAAAAAATCATCAAAAAATCCTATACAGATTTATTAGGATGGTCGTCAAAATCCTCTCAAATCGTTATATAATGATGAAAAAAGAGGGTACCCGAAACTGTCGAGCTGAAGTTGAAATAAAAAAAAACAATTTAAATTTTTTTTTCTCTTACACTTTTGAATGAATATGTTGTCCAATTTTTCACACAAAAAAATTGTTTTAACGCGTTAGAAAATTAAGAAAACTGTTGATTTCATAGTTTGATGATATGATAGTTTAATTTGTAAATAAAAGTAAATTTAGGAAAGAAAATGGAAAAAAAGTATCTCATATAAATTTTAAAAATTTATATATATATATATATATATATATATATATATATATATATATATATATATATATATATATATATATATATATATATATATATATATATATATATATATATATATATATATATATATATATATATATATATATATATATATATATATATATATATATATATATATATATATATATATATATATATATATATATATATATATATATATATATATATATATATACATATACATATATATATATATATATATATATATATATATATATATATATATATATATATATATATATATATATATATATATATATATATATATATATATATATATACATATATACATATATACAGGGTGTCCCAACCAAAAGTAGGTACCCTAAATAACTTTGGAGTTAAAAATTTTTTGAAAAATTGGTGAAACACGTCGACCTTGCTTCCAAGGTGGACATATTTTAATGTAATACTTGTATACCTATCACCATCCCTCTACCATACACGGCAACCCCCTCAAACAATTCAAATGGCAAAGGGGGTCGAGTGATATATCTTTTGAAAGGTCTTTTAGTTCTTTACATAACTGTGTATTTTTTAAACTTTTATCGATTCGTCCCTGAGAAATAATTGTTTCATATTTTCGGTTCGAGAAATAAAAATAAAAAGAAGCAGTTTAAAATATCGTATGTATTGTTCAAAATGACCCCCACCAACTTCCATACAGTAGTATAATATGTCTTGACATTCTGTACGAACATTTCTGAACACATCTGGACTCATTAAACGGCATTCTCGAACAATTCTTTCACGTAACTCTTCCAGAGATGCGGGTTTCGTTACAAATACCTTCGATTTCAAATGTCCCCACAGAAAGAAATCCAAGGGAGTTAAATCGGGTGACCTAGCGGGCCACTCCACAGGATCTCTTCTTCCAATCCATCGCTCAGGAAACCGATTATCCAAAAAGTGATGGACTGCTATAGCAAAATGTGGGGGTGCCCAATCCTGTTGAAAAAACAGTTCGCCCTCTAAAAGATTACCGTCTTCCACGAGGATTTGGGTAATCATTGGGTCTATGTTATTTTCTAACAGATCGAGGTACCTTACGCCATTTAAATTGTCAGAAATAAAAAAACGGCCCGACAATGTGATCCCCTAAGATGCCAGCTCAAACATTTAACTTCTGAGGCCTTTGGGTATGAGTTTCCGTAAACAAATGTGGATTGGTTTCACTCCAATACCTACAATGCCTATTTACCTCCCCATTTAACTGAAATGTCGAATCATCAGAAAACACGTAATGTACAGTTGATTGGCATTACCGTTTAATTGTTCACTAAAAAATCTCACAGAATTCTAGCCGACGATCGGGATCTTCTTCGTTTAATTCGTGTACCAATTTAAATTTATATGGTTGAAATTTGTGGGCCTTTACAAATCGATGAACACTGCTTCGTGATAGACCGGAAGCCTCAGCTACTTTCCTGATCGATTCAGTATTATTCATCTGCAAATGACCCAGAACTGCCACTTCGATTGCTTCATTCCTAATCGGTCGCTAATGTTCATGCTCTTTGTTACCTACAGAACCTGTTTCCATAAATTTTGTCAATAATTGTAAAGCATACTGAGAACCAACCCTTCTATCTGGGTGATTTCTATTGAATATGCGCTCCGTAGCTCTAGCACAATTATCGTTTTTAAAATAAATGTTGACAATTTCTATTCTCTCCTGAAGGGTATAAACCTTTTTGAGAACTCACTCTGATAAAATGTATCTCGATTTAAAATTGGTTTTGAACAAATTAATGTTCAAGGACTATCAAATACTTATGAGTCTTTTATTATTCTAAATCTAAAAGGACAAGGAAAGTGTTTTTTGTCGAAAAAACTTGTGTTGATTTGAGAGCACTAAAAAAATGTAGTTTTTTTTTATAAATTCCAATACCCTGTGCCGTGTATCTGAGATTTTTTAAACGATTTCGATTGTACGTAATCATCAAAAATAAAATTATTTTCCTTAAGAACGAATCGATAAAAGTTAAAAAAAAAATACACAGTTATATAGGGAGTTAAAATGCCTTTTTAAAAGATGTATCACTCGACCTCCCCCCTGCTATTTTAATGCAAGGAGGGGCATAAAGTTTAAGGTCATCTATTTACTTATTATCGAATTTAAGTTGAATAGTTACATAGATAAGTAAAATAAGTAAATTATTTGGTGTGAAATAATTATAACATAAAAACATAAACCCCCCCACCGTTATTAAATGATCTCAAAGTTTCTATTTCTTTTAGAAAATAAAAATAATTTGAAGGAATCATATGAGTATGTAATAGCAATAGTATATAACATTTTTGATGGCCATGATATAATACAGATAGAGAAAACACAATTCAGTTTGATGGAGACAGACGTGCCAAAGGAAACAAAATAATAGCAAATGACTTTAGATACTAACACTGTAAAAATCCTCAGGATTATTTAAAACGGAATTTAGTGGGAAATATGCCAGTTGTATTTGGACGTTGAGGACGCAAGCGACTGACAAACTTTAATAAAGAAAATTTACGGAATCCATTATCCTGGTTTAATTAGTGTATAACTCTATAAACAGAAAACTCAAGAAGTAATATAATATAACTGAAAAAACATTTAAAACATTTTAAGTTAACTTTTTACGAATCTACACAATGCTTCCTTAGTCATTTGGTAGTCAGTGGGGACAACGCAGTTTAGCAGATGGCGCTAGAAAAATCAATAAAGCAATACACTTAGGATATATTAAGTGACTAATTAAAAGGTCTCTATTTGCCAAGGAGAACATTAAGTAGTTTGCTCTCGAAATTCTTAAAATTAAAGATCGATGTGTTATGGATAGAGATCGGAAGGTAGCGATAAATTCCAGAGACGACTTTTACATAGCTATAATATTTTATATTGTAAACACTTAATGAAACATTCCCAAATAATATGAAATGAAAAATTATTCTTATGTAGGTAGGACCATGCAATAAATCTGTTTCCATTATAAAAATGGGAACAAAAAATTAAAGGTTTTCATTATTTTCGACATCACAAAAGAATGTGGATACGTCATCGTTATAATCCATATGAATCAAATTCATGCTTGTTGAAATTGTAACGAAGTGATTTTATTTTATAGAATTAAGTTAGGTAACTAGGTGCTATTTGTCTGTTTTGAAAAATATTTTAACCATTATAGTACTGCGCTTTTAAATAATACCAGTTTAATTATTAATTATAGATAGGTAGTATTGATATGTCTTTATGGACATTCCACATATGCCGGCAGTACGTGAATCGCGAAACGCGACGTGCGCATTGTGTCCCGCGCTAACGTGAAGGAGCCCGAGACTGAAAATAATCAAATGAGTTTCCGTCCGATCGCCAACCGAGGAACCACGCCGATCAATACAGTAAGTAAATTCGTGAGTATAAGGAAATAGGTATTTAAATTTGATGCGGAATTATTCTAAGTCCATAAACGGGTGACGTAGCTGTAATAAACCGCGCATGACTACCGCGTCCCGTCCTACTTCTGCTTTTGGCAGTGTTTAGTAGCACGAGGATTTTACAATCAAGTTAGTCTCCGTCTGACCGCCACCCGAAGCACCACGCCGACTTGGACAGTAAGTAAACTTGTGAGTATAGAGGTATATAGGTGTACAAAGGTAATTGCGAATTTTTCTAAGTCAGTAAATCGGTGACGTAGTTGCAATATTTCGCGCATGACTACCGCGTCCCATTCTACTTCTGCTTTTTGGCAGAGTTTAGTAGCTTGAGGATTTTTCAGAGCATCCGAGAACAGTCCGTTGCTGCCGCCCGTACCGTCCAGACGTGCCGACACCGACCGCTCCAGAGAGGAAGCCAGCCCAGGATCCGGAAGTAGGTAGCAAGGTTTGATAAAGGTTTGGTAAATAATCGGTAATACTTGGCTGGTGAGTACTTTTCGGGCTTCATTTAGAGTTTATGAACCGCGAGCGCTAGGACGTATCCGCCTCATATCCTTCCCTAGAACGGGAGACCGGCCGAAGGTTGGAATTAGAACCGCGTTACACCGCGTTACACCGCGTGTTCTCCAGGCCACCTGAGCACGTAAAAAATTCTGCAGGGTGACTTGGAGATACTAGCATTTGATACTGCGTGTCCTCTAGGCCACCTGAGTCCGTTTTTTTTGGCAGGGGTGACTTAGAGGTATTTCCGTAACCGCGTGCCTGCCAGGCCACCTGAGCACGTAAACATTCTGCAGGGTGACTTGGAGGTATCGTCCGTAATCGCGGGTCCGCCGGGCTATCTGAGCACGTAAAAATTCTGCAGGGTAGCTTGGGAGTTTTGACCTTACCGTCGTCGTCTTAGACTTGCAACTGTTCGGCTTGCCACACCTTCCCCCCCTCCAACTTGAACCGCGTTATACCGCGCGCCCTCCAGGCCACCTGAGCACGTAAAAATTCTGCAGGGTGACTTGGAGGTACTGTCAGTTGCCATCGTGTGTTCTCTAGGCCACCTGAGCACGTAAAAAATTCTGCAGGGTGACTTGGAGGTATCGTCCGTAACCGCGGGTCCCCCGGGCTACCTAAGCACGTAAGACCGTAGTAGTATAAGACCGCTTGTAGAATAAGACCGCTTGTAGTTAAGACCGTTGTAGTATAAGTTGTAGTTATTAAGGTGTATATAAAGTGTAAATAATAATTAGTGTGTAGAATAAATGTACATATATTGAATGAGAGTCTGTTCCTTAACTGTAAGTATGTAAGTTCCCTTTTTCCCGATCCCTGGCTTAGCCGTATCTTCACTGCAGTTGCCCGGCCTCTATCGTCCCGCCGATAGAGTAAAGTGGTGTTTCTGCACTCTAAACAGAAACTGGCGCCCAAGATCTCCGTACCGTGAACACCGCCGTAGTGTTGGGCGTCAAAGTGACACTTCTGCTCTTGCGTAGAGTAACGAAGTACGTCACAAAATGACGTCCAGATGTAAACAAACTTTACTCGTTGAAAAAGTAAAAACATAACCTACAATTTGTCCGCTAAGAAAATAATTTAACGGTTTCGCCAATTTAGCAAAATGCAGATTGTTTGTAGATATTAACAATTACATTTAAATTCATTAACATCATTAAACATATAAAAAGCTGTCTGATGGCGTTTTGGTAAAAGGATTTTATATGTATTTTTAAGAATCATTACACAGGCACACAAAAAAAAATCCTGATACAGAAAGGTGAAGTACCTTCTGGTACGTTTTTCGGTGTGCTAAAAACGAATCTCAGGTCAGAACTGACCCATCACCCTTCGATTTCGCCCTAGCACACCCTAGCATCCCCCAAATGGTCAAATTTTCACATCATATAAAAATTTAAAATAAATATTTCATTCTATGTTTCTCGGTGTGCTAAGAACGATTCTGAGGTCATGATTTACCCATCACCCTTAGATTTCGCCCCAGCACCCCCCAGCACCCTTATTATTACACATTTGAACATAACTTTTGTCTTGAAGATTAACTATCGTTAGTTCTGAAAAGATTGGTTTTTCATATATAAAAATCAGTGAAATAAAGAAAACTGTTACAGCCAAACTCAAAAATATAACAAATCCAAATTTGACAGTTGACATGCAGAAACAGGAAAACATGACATGTGATAACGACTCTAATCAAAAACGTTCGATCAGATTGATCGATATTATTCTCACTTGTTACTGTGACGTACGAAATCAGACATTTCCTCCCTTTTTCGTCAAGGAAGTTAAGTTTTCGTATAACACATCAACAACGTTAGTCTGAGATATTAACAGTACATATAATTGACTTTCTTGCGCTGTCTCTCGTTAATTGAACGACTTGTAGTTTTAAAAAACAATTACTTGCTGATCGTCATCTTGAGGAGGAAATAGCAAAGCAGGCTTGCGTGGTCGCTTGGTTATCACATTTACGCCCACTGCCCTATGTTAAAAATAAATAAATTAACTCTAATTACGTGGTATTTATAAAACGTCTATGTGGATAACACGTAAATACGTAGGCAATGCGAAATTAATGCTGCGATTTCATCAGGTATCCAATTTTTGTCTATAAATCGCTGTTAAAATGTTTCTGTTGGCAACATCGAAAAACGAAAACAAATAATTCATCCTAAATACCACATATTGAATGTACAAAGTTACAGGCAATACCGAATCGTATTTTCTTGTTAATAGGAAATACGATTATTTAGTTTCATAAAATGACACCAAATAAAATACTTGTATTTCTTTCTTATCGGTAAAAATAATACGTATCAGTATTGTCTGTAATTTTGTATATTAAATCTATATGGTATGGTAAGATGAATTGTTTGTTTTCATTTCTTGTTCTCATCAATAGAAAAATTTCAACAGGGATTTAAAATTTTAGTACTACACGTGACGAACGTTCATCATCTGAAGATGATTATAATTAAAACTGAGTTTTAATTTTAGCGAATTTTTTGCTGTTGATAACGTTAAAAGCATAAATAATGATTCTTTTGTAAAAATATATTGAGAATTATAATACTAGCAGTTAAAACAACATTGCCTTCTCCTTCTCCTAACACGATATCTCGTTACACAATTTTTGTAACATAGTTCACATTATTGTTTTTATATTGTTAATATCTCCCTATTAACTGAAAAAATATCCAACAAGTCCTATTACCTACCATTTTTGTGTGAACACAATAGACCCTATTATATCGCCAGGTAATAAATTTCAGGATGGGTCGGCAATTTTAGAAGTGCAAGTAAGGCGGAATATTTTCAGTATCAGTATTGTTTTGATCTTCCAAGTGCAAAATTGTGTCAGTTAGAAGTATTATCATTTGTCTAAATAACTCTATTATGACAAAAATGTCCAGTCAAACGCGCCGAAGTTGCAAAACTTCACCTGACAAGTTTTGTTTCATTTTTGGAGAATTCCTCGTGAAGTCACACGAGAGGTAATTGTCTGAAAATGGAAAAAAGCGGATTTTCTCGAGTTTTAGTCGGAGATGAAGACAAGCAATGGACTCTCCACGTTTGTTGTGTAATTTGTAGCGTGTCACTAGTGCAGTGGCTGAAAGGGAAAAGAAAAAGCATGCCTTTTGTCGTTTCATTGGTATGGCGAGAACCCACCAATCACTTCGATGATTGCTATTTTTGTGTAACAGGAATTGAGGGAATTTCCAAAAAAATGCAAATAATCAAATATTGAAATTTGCCATCAGCCCTAAGACCTACCTGTTCCTTACAATGCATCTGACTTACCAGTGCCAACGATACCGTTAGATTGGCAAAATAATTTCTGGAGGGTAATGAAGATAAACGACTCTTCAGACAGTCCAGACCAGTGTGCCGACCCTTTGTATATTCCAGAAAGTATAAGTGACTCTCACTTAATTGCTCAAAATGAATTAAATGATTTGATACGTGACTTGGAGCTATCAAAACAACAAGCAGAATTTCTTGGTTCCCGACTTAAGAAGTGGTACTTACTGGCTAAAGAAACAAAGATCACGACTTTTAGAAAAAGAAATAATACATTTTCCGCAGGTATTGATACATATTTAATGCAGAAACTTAATATCGAGCATTGCCCTTCTGAGTGACGCTTATTTATAGATGCCTCGCTGTATTACTACATAATGGAAATTTAAAACCATCTATACCAATTGCCCATTCAGTAACAATGCAAGAGGATTATGACAGTATGGGCACCATTTTAAATAAAATGAATTACAACAAATACAAATGTCAAATATGTGGAGATTTAAAAGTAATAGCCATTTTAGTAGGATTTCAAGGAGGCTTTACAAAATATTGCTGTCTTCTTTGTTTGTGGGACAGTCGTGCAGAAGTCACAATGTAAAAAGAATTTGTCCGGAAAGGAAAGAATTTGAACCAGGAACTAGTAATGTTAAATATGTGCCCCTTGTAGACCCTAAAAATGTTCTTTTGCTACCTCTTCATATTAAACTTGGGCTAATGAAAAATTTTGTGAAGGCTATGAATAAAGAAGATGAAGGATGTAAATACTTAAGAGAACTTTTTCCCCAATTAAGTGACACCAAACTTAAAGAAGGAATTTTTATTGGTCCTCAAATTAGAAAATTGCTTGACGATGCAGATTTTAAAGGAACACTCAACAGACTAGAAATCAGAGTTTGGAAGTCATTTGTCGGGAACAATAAGGATGAAAACTACAAGCAACTAGTAAGCGAACTCTTAGATTCGTACCAAAAGCACTAGGTTGCCGTATGTCATTAAAAATTTACTTATCTATTCTCATTTAAATTTTTTCCTGAATATTTGGGTGCGTTAAGCGACGAGCAAAGAGAAATATTTCATCAAGATATCAGGACAATGGAAATTCGTTATCAAGAACGATGGGATCCAGCCATGATGGGTGTTTACTGTTGATTCTTAAGCGAGACGATTTGACCCCCCTATAAAAAAAATGAACGAAGCTTATGTTTTTCAAAAATTATTCTCTATCTTTGTAGATATATCTATGTAAGTCTAATATATGTCATATATATCACTGATATATAGCAATAAATAGATTAGTAAAATTAACAATAGTTTGTTGAAACAATCCCGAGGATGTGTCGAAATACACGTCGACTAATTGAAACTTTGGTTTTCTTTTTTCTGCCGACCTTACCCCCACTATTTTAATAAATATATTAACAATAATGTTATTCCTGTCCATTATGTTTTATTAATGTAACAAGAAAATGTTACGTATTACGACTTTTTGCTTGTCATTTCTGTAATGAGAAAGCTTTATTCTAGTGAAATATGCTATTCAGGTACACGTAATAAAAAAATTTTTTTTTTTGTGTTATTATTTTTCTGGTATTATTTTTAGTTTTATTATTGTTCTAGTATAGGTATATCTCCGAATATAAAATATTGTTATTGATACCTTACAGTAATTTGTCAACTACAACTCGTTGGTGGTAACATCCAAAAGTTGCTTAATGAACACATTCAGGAAATCTTTTCTTGATTCTTATTTTTCGCCAACAGTGTAGTAGTAACATTTTTACTCTGTAGAATGAAGTAAAATAGGCAAAGGGAATGAGTTTGAACAGTACGACAACACGCTGGGGACCCTTGACCATAAAACATCTATGAAAATAGTCGCTGTAGGCACGGTTCACTCCATAAATAAAAGCCCTCTATAAAATGCACCCTGTCTGTTTTTCTGAATATAAGCTATCATACCTGGAACGCCTTACGACCTTTTGGTCTGGTTGACAAACCGGATTGGCTTTTAAATTTGCAATGAGATATTCTATTAGGTTTCAATTAAAAAGCAGGTGTTTACTCATGCATTTCAATTTTAAGCGTTTGTATTAATAACAATGTTCAAGAATTACTTTTTTTAAGCATGGTCTTTAATTAGCAGAAATTTATTGAAGTAGAGTAAACTCCATCATTTTTTCTTCCAAAGACATGTTATAACCAATCGCTCTTACTGACTGATCGGGAAACTTCCAAGTGACGACACACTGAAATATGGTGGATGAGACCGGTGTTATTAACATCTACTTAACTAAGATTGTTCTACTGTAATTTTTTAATTTAAAATTAGAACAAAATTATATTGTGAAACACTGTCAAGGAAGAATTGAATTGTCAATATAAAATACGATTCAAACTACAATTCAAACATCTAAAATGTGTCTTAAGTCATTCAAAAATAAAAAACCGCTACCAATTACTTGGGGATCAGAACTTCGTCACCGTAGTAAAGCCCGATGTGTGGTGGAGTTTGAATAAAAGTAATTTTTGACGTTTCAAAAAAGTCGCATTGGTGGAATGTCACTAATATATTTTTTTAGACATTTCAATTTGAAGAAGTGTCAATCAAAATACAAATTTTATGGTGTTGCCAAAATGTTTACAAAATTCTAAGTTATAGATTTATTTAGACATTTGAATACAATATTATAATGGGTTTGTACAACAGATCTGATTTATAATCTTTCATCATAAATAAATTTTTTTGTAAGGTTAGAAATAGAAATGTTGAGGCCTGGTAGACCCTGTTCCCTGGAACAGGGTCTACCAGGCCTCAACAATGAGCAAAATCGGTTCCCTAACCGATTTTGCTCATCAACAAACTTAATCTCTTCCTTGACCTCTGTAATGTATACACCAAATTTGAAAGCCTTGTCTCAAAAACTGTAACTTCTATCACGAACCACACACACACACACACACACACACACACACACACACACACACACAGACAGAAAATTTTTTCTGTCTGAAATTTTGTGTATCGTCATAATTCGTTGAGATTCAGTCCAGAAATGCACTTTGAGGGGTGAGGAAGTAATAAAAAACTCCTAAAACAAAATAAAACTTCGAACTTCACATTATGAAATTATTGTATTGAAAATAATTGTGAGAAACACCTTTCTTTGTCAAAAACAACTTCTCTATCATTTATCATTCATGACTTTTTCACATAGGTATTGTTGTAATTGTCGTTTTAAAGATATATACCGTGTGTCCCACACTGGATTCTCACCATTGCGATCTTGGAAACCATAAGAGCTATAATGTCGGTTAAATGAAATAAGAAATCACGTCTAAGTGAAACCGTTTTTGAGATTTTCCAAAAAAATTAAAATTTTTCGATTTCTCTTTCTGGTTGTAGCCAAGTAATCCTTGGTCAGGCAGGTTTTAGACTTTTACATTATTATGACACTTTTTGGAGACTAATATTTTGGACTAGAAACAAATGCTCGATAATCTTTTGTTTTCGAGATATCTGAGGTAACTTTTGTTTTTCTTATGGCAGCCATAGTGGATTTTTCGTTTCTCAGAGTGCACTTACAAGAGCTTTCAGGTAATGTATCACATACCGAGGAAAAATTGTTTTTCAAGGGACTAATTTAAGAAAAGTTATACATTGCTTAACAAAACAAAATAACAGGTCATGGAAAATCAAAAATTTATTTTGATTTCATGGACATACCAAATAGCAACTATTATAAAAAATAACAGTAATATTTAGGTTACCAATTTGACATGTTTAAATAATTTTGATTTTCTGTTAAAATACTGAACATAGTCGATATGGAGAAAATTTTTTAACAACAGCAAATTAACATAATAGAAGAAATGATAGTAATGAAGTAAGAAGATTTAATAAAACTGAACAATATCACCTCCATTCAGGTAAATACAATTTTGGCATCTACGCCTAACTGAGCTGATTACTCTTCTGAGAGTATTGACATTTATTGCGCGGAAAACGTCCCTACTTCTGTCTTCCAAAATATCGATAGTTTCCGGGCTTTCAAAATCATACACTTCATTTTTCACCGTACCCCATAAGAAAAAATCAGGACGGGTTATATCTGGTCAGCGGGGAAGCTACAAGCCAATGGTCCTCGTTTTGAAAATATCCGGTTATACCAAAATTTTCCTGCAATATCCGTCTAACGTTATTATATCAATTAACGCGAAATTTATTAAGAAAATGTCGTCACAAAATAAAAAACTCAAAAGATTAATCGGTAGTAAGTACGTCAAAAGAAAGTGTTCCTCAAAAAGTTTTCAGCATTGTAGAAAATCATTCCTCACAGTCGTTTGATAAAGAAGAAATTAATCTCCTTAACAAAGGATTAAATTTTGCTTTACCTACCTCAGAAGGTATTTTAGATGAGATTGTTGCAAGTTCAATTCAATACCTTCCTGATTCCTCTAAAGGATTTGTCAGAGAAGCTTGCAGAAATAAAATGGACAAATATTGTCACTGAAGTAAATAAAAAAGTGAAAATCTACAAAAGACAGAAAAATTATCAAACGGTTGCGTGAAAAAGATTGTATTTATTTAAAAGCTGATAAGAGAAATAAGGTTGTTATTTTAATAAAGAAGACTCTTATGAAAGGGTAGACAATCTGATGGTCCTTATAAAAAACTTTCTAGAAATCCATTACCAAAAATGGTTACTGAAGTAAGAAATGTACTTAAATCCTGCAACAACCTTACTACTCCAGCTTTAAATAGGAAATTACGTGTATCTAACCCAAGTGTACCTAGACTGTACTGCTTGCCTAAGATACATAAACCAGGAAAGTGGATATGTCCTATTGTTTCAGCAATCGGATCGTCGACTTACCACCTATCAAAATGGTTAACAGAAGAGTTCGAAAGTTTACCTATTGCACCACCTAGTTTCTCTGTGATTAATTCCAACGATTTCATAAATAAGGTGAAAAAAATTCAGTTGTAAGAAGGTGAAATTTTGATCTCCTTCGACGTTTGTTCATTATTTCCAAGTGTTCCGATACCACAGAACTTGGACTACCTTAAAGATCTACTTGAATTAAACAATCTCAGTCAAGATGTAGTAAAAGAATATCTTAAACTCACTAAATTTTGCATGAAACAAAATTGTTTTCGATTCAACGATAATTTCTTCGAACAACATGAAGGAACAGCAATGAGTAACTCTTTGTCACTCTTCATAACCAGTCTCTTCATGAACAGATTCGAGACGGAAGCAAAAGAAGAGAGTATTTTCCCAGGGTTTGGCTTAGGTATGTGGATGATATTTTTGCAGTGTTCGATACAAAATTCGCTGATATTGATAACTTTGTATCTAAATTAAACAGTCGTTTCGCGTCAGTTAAATTCACATATGAAACTGAAAACTCTGGACAACTACCATTTTTAGATATATTAATGATTAGAAATAGTGAAAATAAGTTAGAATTTGACATGTACAGAAAAGATACCAGTACTCTAAGATATATCCCTAAGGACTCTCACATTGTGTTCGACACAAAATGGCGAGTTTTAATTTCCTAGTCCATCGTCTTCCCCCTCAACAAGGAGAGGTTTGAAAAAGAAAAGGCATTGATTAAGGATATAGCTTCGAGTAATGCATATTCTGTAAGTTTAATTGATAAAATAATTAGGAAACGAAAGTTTAAAGATTCGCATCGAAATTCCTCGACCTTTCATATGAAAGAGAAAATCCGAAATTTGTGTCGATTCCATTCGATCTTCGATCCACCCTTGGTATTGGTAAGATTTTTAAAAATGTAGGTATGACAGTGGTTTATTCATCGGGAAACAAACTACAACAACTCTTCCAATCCAAACCAAAAGACAAAATTGAAACAAACGAAAAGTCGGCGATTTATGAAATAGCTGTAAGGACTGTAATCAAAAATATGTTGGACAGAGTAGACAATCAATTCAAACTAGATTCAAAGAGCATATGACCTATCTCAAATATGGTAGAACAGATAAGTCTATTGTTGCTCAACATGCGTTTGAGAACAACCATAAAATAGATATTAGCAATTTAAGATTAATTAGGAATGTAACAAATATTAGACAGCTGGATGCATTTGAAAGCTTGGAAATCATAAAGTGTAAAAATAGTATGAATAGTGACAGCTTTATAGGTTAGTGGGTCATGGTTTAGGTATAAATAGGGTAGATTGTTAGCATAAGTTTAGTTTAAGTATATATTATTTTGGTGTTTCGTGGAATACTACGTCAGTGTTATTAGTATTATGTTCAGGAGAGGAATCACAATTCATTTATTTCTTTTTCTGTGAAAAGAAGTCTTATCTTGGGTAAAACTTGTTTTTCTAGAAGTTCATGATAGGCTGCTCCCGTTAAATTGTTGTGAAAAATAAATGGACCAATTAAATGGCGATCTAAAAATAATAATTAAGGAAAGGGTTATAGGCAGCTAATCGAAGTAGAATAGGAAGAGAAAAGCCATGCCACACCAAACATTGAATCCAAACCTAGTTTGGATTCTTCTTTTCGTAGTTACATGCGGATTTTCTGTGGACCAATGGTGATAATTGTGCTTGTTAAAGGCTCCACAATTTGTAAAACGACTTTCATCGGTCCATATAACTCTCGATTGAAAATCAGGTTGTTATTCGCATTTCTGATTAAACCGACGACAAAATTCAAGTCCTCTACCAAACTTATTTTTGTTTACAGCTTGGATAATCGTAGGTTTGTACGGATTATATTTCCTTTGTTTTAATGTATTGTTTACAGCTGTTTTAGGAATATTTGTTTCGCCTGCGATGTGTCGCACTGATATGCGGGGATTATAGTTAACAGCTTTATTATTTGTGCTGTCAACATTATCAATATCATACCGGTCTCTTTTATTATCAAAACACCCGTAATTTAACAATTTGCTTACAATTCTTCCAAAAACTGTTTTATGTGGTTGCATTCTCTCCGGAAATGTTTCTAGATAGGAAGCCGATGCGTTTTGCGAATTTTTTTTCTACTTTTAAATAACATTCTAACATATAAAAGTTTTCTTCATTTGACAATTTGTGCGTCATTTTGCCATAATCACACTCTTGAACAGTAATAATAAGCATTCTTGAAGAATTTACAATAATGCCACTACTATTTAGTGAACAACTGTCAACTAACAGTAATGTTTATTATTTGTTTTAAACCACAGCCTACTATATTTTACTGAAAGTTATGTGTGAATTTGGTCGTTTTTAGAAAAGCATTTTTAAAATTTTATTAATTACTAACTACTTTGCATGCAAGAATATTTTTGATGCAGAGAATTTCTTAGTTAAAATTTTGAACACTTTATTGACAATTTTATGACAAATAAAATCTTAATGATCGTCTAAAAATTGATATTTTTAAAAAATTATGTAAATAAAGCAATTTGCAGTAGATTTTACGTACATAGATAATAATTAATCGCCGTCTGAATAAGCCACTTCCTTGTCTCTGGCTTTACGAAAACTTCTTGATTTTCCATGGCCTACTATTTTGTTTTGTTAAGCAATAGATAACTTTTCTGAAATTAGTTTTTTGTAGCTTTTATCGTTTCCGAGATCCCAATGGTGAACATCTAATTTGGGACACACGGTATAACATCTTATTTCTACTATTAAAACTCAGATAGTACTTTTACAGATAATATTTAATTAGACATGATAATCGTCTTGCCACATACTTCTGCAGGCAGTATTTGGTTAAACATGGTGTATAGCAGAATCGTTATACTCCTGTCAGAGAGGAATAAATTTCGACTGATAAAGTTTTAAATCTTTGCAAAAATATTCATTTAGGTGTACTATTGAACATACTAAAAGTCTTAAACATAATCTGTTGCGCTCGAGCCGCCATCTTGGGAAAATGCTGCTTCTGATTTTTGTTCATATCTCGCTAACCACTAACGATAACGGAATTTTGTTTCATGTAATAAAATGTAAAAAGCTTATAAAATTCTCTACAAAGTAGTTGTATAAATTTTTTTCTGTAGCAACTTCAAAAATACATTGAAATGAACATGGATGAAAATATACATATGCCCCTTAATTGCAAAATACCTGAGAATTTTACTAAAATAAAATTTGAACTTCAATAAATTATTAATCTTATTTAAATTGTATTTGTCAACCAGCTAGATCAAAGGTGACAGAGTTTGAAAATGGTTTATATAGTTTCAGTTACGAGGCTCGGCATTAAAACTTTCGTAATTTATTAAAGGAGTTAATTTTACTTTGCAGGAAAGGTACCTATAGTCAATTAAATCTATTTAAGCTCGTTGTGTGAGTGATATATTTACTGGAGGTTAAAATATTTATATAAGTACTTATTGAACGGGTTAGCAGAAATAATTCAAATAAATCAGGGATATCTCTGATGGTGTCAAACGAGATTAAAGAAAAAAACTGGACTGGAAAAAAAGTGTATTTATAACTTGAGTAATTCATTAACAAACATGTATTAAACTAGCTTCTTTTTTTATAGAAATATTGTACTATTTTACATCTATCGTTTATGCAAACTAGCTTTGCCTCTAACCTATATTTATGTTTAAGTACAAAAGTTATTGCAAATTATAATAGCACAATTTTTTATTTAAGTAGAGTTTTTGTATTTTATATTTTATTATTATATCCCCCAAAGGTCATGTCTGGAGGACTTTGTCACATAATCCAAATAATTATTATAAAAAATAATAACAACATTGTTTTTGAAGTAAAGAATATAATCGAATCCCTTGATGAAATGGTATGCCCTATAAAGGAAATTAAAATCCAATCCAAACATTGGCATAATGAATGGATTAATGAAGAAATTATAGAAAACCTGAAGGAAAGAGATTTAAAGTATAACAGAGCAGTGTTCACAGATGAAAACGAAGATTGGGAAGCATACCGACAAAAAATAAATTTAATTGGCAAAGTAATAATACGTGTAAAGCAAAATACTATAATAATGTAATTACCAACAACTCTCATAATGGCCGAGAATTATGGAAACGATTAAAAAAATTATTACCAGATAAAAATCTTGCTACTAGTGAATGTACCGCATTTTCAAGTATACAGAAAACAAACGAAGATATAATTCATGATGACAGACAAACAGAAAATATTCTCATAAAATTCCTTTATTGGTGTGACCGGTTTCGTGAACAAGTAAATTTACTTCACATCATCAGACACGGGACTACAATAATTACAGAAAATGATAATGGTGGTTACATACATAAATATAAATGTTAATAAGTTAATAAAACTTAAAAACAAGAATATAGAAGACAATTATTTCCATTTTTTATGTACTTGAAAAAACTTATAGGTAAACAATTTTTTGATAAAATTTGTTAACAAGAAAGATTGAAGTTATTTAAAATAATAAAGATTACGTTAGTTTTAATTATAATATAGAATTATGTAAAATTAAATTAATTGAATTGGGTAAAAAATAGAGGGTTATTTTTTTTTTATATATATATATATATATATATATATATATATATATATATATATATATATATATATATATATATATATATACTTACATTTTTATAAATGAAACCAGGGTAGTCAAAATTAAAAAAGTTTTACAACATAGTCAAAAGGGGGTAAGTAAATGTAAGATATATAAATTTTGTATCTAATAAATTAACTTTCTAATAAAATTATAAAATTAACGTGCTTTTTTTAAAAACATATACATACACTACAGCAGTTTAAAATCGAATAGGGAATATTTTAATAATGAAAAATTAATTAAGATGGTGCCCTCTATCGAACTATCTAAGGAATAACGTTAAATAAAAGTAACATTGAAAACTATATGTGAACCAGGTTTTTATAATAGTGGAGTTTATTATATTCAACTACAGATGGTGATAGCAGCAAAAAAGCACTAAACATGGTACTTAGTAATATTTACTTAAGAAAATAAGGTTGAGTTGTATTATTATAATATCCAGCAAATGAAACAAATTTCAATAGAGAAACAAAACAAAAATTAGACAACCACAGAGAAAGTCAGTGAAGATTGAAACTGGATTTGTGAATTCAGAGATAATGTATTGGGATTTCTTGAATCTTTCAGGATTTCTAAACTTTCAAGGTTATTAATCAAACTGCCTTTACCAACAAGATGTAATATTTTAAGAGTATTGTCAAATGAGTGGTTGTTATCTACTAGATGTTTGGCGAAATGGGAGAAACCTGAGGATGAGCTTATGCACTGAACGTGTTCTTTTAACCCAGAAAATGTATCAGTAATATTATTTTTTACTGAATTTGACCTAATATTATTATTATTATTATTATTATAACTGAGATTATGTGGGAAAACTTGTGAATCATTTGAAAATCTTCCAACAGAAAATGAACTTAACTATTAACAATCACGAAGCAGATTTTAAGAAATATAGACCTCTTAATTTTGTTTGCATAAGAATTACTTCCTCTTTCTATTCACCACGTTCAAGCTTGGTAGGTATTTTGTTGTTTGTACGTCTATTAAAAATTTATAACTTACCTTCACTGTTTTTGAAAGCTTATTCTGTTTTCTTACCTGTAACAAAATAACAATATTAAATGAATTCAATGAATTAAAACAAATTAAAATACTCAATAATAATACAATACAAAACCTGTACCCCTAAAGTAACTTTGTGCGGGAAAGGGCACATTTGGAAACAACAGATACACACAAAAAATATCCAAATACACTGGGATTAATTTCTGGTTCAGAAAAGAACTCATCTCCTAGGCTGGTTACCGAATCTAGGACCCTGGAGTGAAAAGCAAAGTTAATTCAATTTTCCGCCCTAATTACGCACAAGCACTCAAGACAGATATCACTTTCTCGTCTGCTGAATGACAGATAAAACACTTGTAATGGCTTAAAAATAAAAATGATTAATGCAGAAGTGCAATTTGCGAAAATTTATTCAAAACCGCTCAGAATCTACTAAAATGATAAATGAAACATCCTCATATAATGAATAGGTAGTGTATATGTTTCACATGCATATAAATAGAGCTCTGTCGTATTTTTACAAAGCCATTTAAATGCCCTCCCTATAACTGTCCGCTTCTATATATCAATTTAAATTAACGTGTCATGAAGGTTTTAATTTATATTTTTAACTCTTCCATAACAACAAATTTCTCCCATGATACTGTGCATTTATTATTTACAGTTTAATAACAAGTTTTTAAATTACAATAACCCAGTGTGGGTTTTTAATTAAAATTAATTGGATATTTTAAATTATTAATACTTCTGTTTTAATTTGCTGCAAAGTAGTTTAAATTTAATCACAAAAATTCCGGAATATTTAGCAAAATATATGTTTTTATTACACTAGTTATCTATCGAATGTAGCATAAAATACTCTTTATATTGCCTATAAAACAAACCACGATTTGGGTAAATTTATTAAAAACAACAAAGATTGTATTAAAAAGAAAATAAATCTGAAGTTCATAAGCATGTATATGGTACTTGCCTTAAAACACATATTCGACAAACTGAAAGAAATTTTAAGAAAAGACTGTCTGTACTCAAAAGATTTAAATATAAAAAACAGGATTCCATTTATGTAATATCTAATAAGTATTAGAAGAAAGTCATAGTTTTAATGATAATTTTGGAAATTTGGAAAATAAAGGATTCAAATTAAGAATCTTCGTAGATTAATAAACTGAAAATTTCAGACTTAATATTAAATGATCAGCTTGAAACAAATTCTTCACCACTATTTCTAACTGTTTTAATTAATTGTAATTCATATTTACTTATTTATTTTTAATCATTTCCTTAGTTATACTTTTTTTATCATTTTATTTATTCACAATACGTGTATTTTTGATAGGGTTACATACAAAATGTTTTAAGAGAGTATGTTAAACGTAAACATTAAAATTTTTATAGATAAAACTGTTGGGGTTGAAAAACATTATAAAGAGGGTTAGTGTCGTATTCCCCAAAAAAAAAACAACTATGCAGCTACCCATATATGTTTCGGAGTTATTGCTCCTCATCGGCGTATCGTAGCTAAGGAATTGAAGCTAACCTACTTGAGTAGTATTCCAGCCTGTGTACTCTACTTTCCAGCCTTATGTTAGCTTTTGTTACTGATCTATCCAATCTTAAATCCAATTTCGTATTTACGCTACGCCGATGAGAAGCAATTACTCCGAAACACGTATCGGTAGCTGCATAGTTGTTTTTTTGGGAATATGACAATAACCCTTCTTTATATTGTTTTTAAACCCTAATAGCTTTATCTTTATTTTATTTGTATTTGCCATGTAGAAACGGGCCGTGACGTAGAACGCTATATGTTGACTCTACTCACTGAGGCCCCAAATGTAGTATATGGGAACATGAAGGCACTAATTGAGTATCTGAAGGCACTAATTGGGTACTGTGTACTATACTTTCCAGCCTTGTGTTAGTTTTTGTTACTGATATATCCGATCCTAGATCCAATTCCTGAGATACTCTACGCCAATGAGGAGTAATAACTCTGAAACATGTGTCCCTAACTACATAGTTGTTTTTTTTTGGGATATGGCACTAACCCTTCTTTATTTTATTAAAATTTGTTTGCTAAACATAAATCACGTTTTTCAGGAAGTTCAAATTTTTAATCAGTAATAATTTATAGTTTTTGAATTAACAAACAAATCATCGAAAGTGTAAAAATGTCTTAAACTGTTTCAGTTTTTTTCATTCACTACCAAAAACTTTTTTAATTCAAGCAAGAACGTTATCACCGATTGTGATTGTTTTAATACATTAAAGGTCAAACATACCTGCTTTGCCAATCACTATCAGTCACTAAGGCATCAGTGATGTCTGACGGGTACTGCACTAACTACTAGAGGGATACAATTATCACTCACTACTATGTCTGTCTTGCTGAATGTGCTTTCGGCTAGCTTGGTTTGCTATTATTATTTGTCTTTTCTATTACTTATGGTATACTGACGAGAACATAACAAGTTCGAAACTGGTCTATGTCTAGTGAGGAATTGACTTAGCTACCAAACAAGATTTGCGGGTTTAGTTCAACGCAGGGAGGGGGCTCTTGTCTTCTGAGTAGTTGTTTCCTGTAAATCTTATTCAGTATATAGTTTAGCTCATCAAGGCTAGATGTCGCAACTCTTGGTTTCTCCTTTGCAGGTGTCTATCAGTACATCATCAGTGATGTCTGACGTGTAGTAGCACTGATCACTAGAGGGATACACTTATCACTCACTATGTCTGTCTTGCTTAGTCTGTTTTATTGACTTTTCCGTTACTTATGGCATACCGACGAAAACATAACAAGTTCCAAACTGGTCTAGGTGTAGTAAGGAATTGACAATTGATCTTAGCTGCCAAAGAAGACTTGCAGGTTTAATTCAACGCAAGTCGGGGCTTTTATCCGCTGAGTAGATGTTTCCTGTTAATCTTATTCATTAAAGGTCAAGTTTTGGTATTCAAGTTTGGTGTTAATTTTCATTTTGTTGCATATTTATATTCAAATTTAATTATTATGGCACAGCTAACTGAAAAATTACGTATTGAGATTTTAATGATATGTACGGTGAGAGAAAGCGATCTCAAGTAGAAGTCTGTAGCCTCTTCAACGAACCCTAACAAGTGTGTTACTGTTATTACACAGTTCTCATTACGTAAAATTTCGAGGAAATTTAGAGAGAGCCAGCATAAAATAAGAAATCCGGTAGACCAAAATCAGTGACAATAGGCGACAATGTCAATATTTTATCATCAGTTAAGGAAAATCCTAAAGTGGACTAGGGAACATGCTCTTGATCCTGAAGTTTGTCCTATATTGATGAATATTGAATTTCTTTTCCAAAAATAATCATACATTTTCAATACAACGATCTTAATTAGCATTTCCAAAAAAAAAAAAAAAATCAGTGACTTCACAACTTATTTTTACACAAGGACATATTTTCTCTATTCGGTAATCGATTGTTTCTTTCCAAAGCCTACTTAGCTTCTCCCTTACTTCCTCCGATTGAGTTCGCAATGGATCACAAATTTCAGAATTTTATTTTGCACATTTGGGGGCTCACCCTGCTTACCAGCAAAGTCATTTTGGATGTACCTTTGTTTTTTTTTAATCACGTACGTTATGGCAGTTAAACACAAACTAGTTTCTTGTTAGGTAAAGGAAGATACAGCAAATTGACACTAAGGAAATTTATTCAGATTAAAATGTTATGCAAAATTTTAAGAAGATCCGCTTACCTTGATGATTTTGATATTTTTCCACTATATCTGCATTTTGCGTTTAAAATGAAAATGAGAGTATACCTAAATAACTAAATTGATTTTTTTATCGTAAAATATATGTAGAACACTGACGTAGTTTTCCACGAAACACCAAAACACTATATGGCGAAACGCGCGTCGGGTGTTTTGTTGTTTTGTGGAAAAATACGTCAGCGCTATCTTCACATCAAAGATTCAAACTCCTAAAACCAAACAGGAAAGTAGTTATTGGTTATCTGCCGTGGCCTACGTGATTAAAAAAAATAAATGTAAGTAAGTATTTGTGATCCATTTCACCTATTGCTAAGTCCATCGAGGGACACATTGTATATACACATACATATACTTTTTTTCGTTATATTAATCAAACCATTTAATAAAAACTCGGCGCAAGTGTTTCGCCTTGTAATCGTTGAAAGTGTTTATATACGAAGGGCTTTTTGTTTTATTTTCAGCCTTTCTCGAAACAGGTCACTTCCTGCCATGTGGTGATTTTTTACTGAAGTCTATAAGGACGCTGCTCTAGGGAATAGAAACCATTTCCGGAACGTTAAAGGTTTCAAGTATTTGTTCGTAAAAAATGTCGTAAATTGAGGCTTACTATCCAATTTAAATATAAATAAATGAGGAGTATTGCTACAGTGACATAAACTGTCGGCGATTATTCAAGATATACAGGATACAGAGTAGGTTAAAATATATCTATATAACAATATTTTCAATTAAAAATATTTGAAAATTGTTTACATTTTTTATATTACTGGAGAGATTCTTGATAGGATTTTTTGTTGATTACTTGTTTTCTATAGTTTCTAACCAACTCTATTCAAATAATCTGTGGACTGTTGAAGAAACAATAATTTATCAAAGATTTGATTTCCACAATATTTGGCATGCCGCAAGGTTCAGGACTAGGGCCTGATACTATTTCCTATTTATATTGATGATTTATCAAGGTCTGCTAAGGTACTTAAATTTCTCTTTGATGACATAAGGTTAACTTACAATGACTAAGATACTATTACTTAATTGTATAATGTTAAAGAAATGTTACTGATGTTGAACCTACATATTTCTAAGTTTAAAGTTTATGTTAGTTTTAATAAAAATGAAGAAATAAAATCAAACAGGTTTTTATTTTACAATGAACATTACTTCATACCACAGTGTAAAATTTTTTACCATAACCTTAATTTATCTTGGAAATTACATATATTGTAGAAAAAAATACAGAGTCTGGCAAATAGTGTTTCAGAGACATCATATCTAACATTCTGTGACCAAGGTATTCTTCGGCCTTTTCATACAAGTATGGGGCCACTTTATACATGCTCATTCAGACAGAGAAAAACCGTAAGAATTATAGCAGATTAAAGTTACAGTAAATAAAAGGTATTTCTAGGAAACTGTTAATAGTAACATTACTCAGTACCTATTTATTATAATGTTTTCTTAAAATATTTTCTTAAAATGTTCTCTTAACCGCCTCTGAAGTCATCGAAATATTTCCCAGAAAATCCTAGGATTTTATGTTGTGTTAAGAGAGACGAGGCCCTACAGTCTATTGTGGAGTCCAACCCACATCTAGGGCATCGACAGTTCACTCCCATCTTAATCCGAAGCAAATTACAAATAAAATTTGTTGCTGCGGTATGGATTCAAACCATCGATAATCGATAGAGTATAGCTATAAGCGCTTTACCCACTTGACTACCATGCCCATATAATATTTAAGAACTTTATATTCAGAGAACATAAACTGGTCACTTTCGAAAATTAATTTCGCATAATTTTATTCGACATTAAAACATCAACTCTCGAATGTCATAATTGGTTACAAAAATTGAAATGATTTATTAGGAACTGAAAAAAATTGTAATGGATTGTGTGTGACATTCGAAAATTACGATATTTCAAATTCGAACGAATTACGTTTTCAGTGCTGACCAGTTTAGATGGATGTGAAACATGAATGTTTTTAACTGATAAGAAATAATAAAAAACTAGAATACTATTCGAGATTTTATTTATCTGTCTACAAGGGTAACAACAACCACATGAAAAGCTAATAAACTGTGATCCGAAAATAATAACTTTAAAAGTGGAAAAAACTAAGTATATTCTTAGAGCCAGCCACAAAAAACATGGTTTACAAGGCAATAATGGATACGAAAAATTCAAATGCAACGGACTATGATGATATATCTTGAAACACTAAAGAAAGCCGTCAATTTTATGGTATATCCGCTTACTTTTCTAATAAATTTTTCCCTAGAATTTGGAACATTTCCTATCATATACTAAATAGCTAAAGTGGTATCTTTATATAAAAAAAGGAGACAAGACTAATATTGAAAAATATCCTTCAATATCTTTGTTATACGCCGCGTCCAAAATACTAGAAAAAATTGTATTCAATCAATTAAAATCAAGTCGCGCTCAACATGGTTTCATAAAAGGTAAAAGTACTCAGTCAGCCATATTAGAATTTTTAACTAATTTGTATAAGAAACTTGATACGGGCTATACATCTATGAGTCTTCTTATTGATTTGAGTAAAGTATTTGACTTCGGTTATGAATTACTCAGTACTTAGCCTAAAATATCAAATTGTGTGAAAACAAAAACATTTATTTCTGTATGTATGTATGTATGTATGCATGTATGTATGTATGTATGTATGTATGTATGTATGTATGTATGTATGTATGTATGTATGTATGTATGTATGTATGTATGTATGTACGTACGTATGTATGTATGTATGTATGTATGTTTGTATGTGTATGTGTATGTATATATGTATATATGTATATATGTATATATGTATATATGTATATATATATGTATATATGTATATATGTATATATGTATATATATGTATATATGTATATATGTATATATGTATATGTGTATATATGTATACATGTATATGGATACATGTATATATTAATTTGCATTTTGTATATTGTATATTGTTTTTGTACATTAATTTTAGTTATATGAATGTTCGAACAACAGCATGTAATCAGTATATAAGTTAGGACTACTTATTATCAGAATTGCGTTTGCTATATGAAAAATATTCACTTGTCCTATACCATTTCATTGTATTTTGTATTTTGTATTGTGGCCTACTGGATAATAAAGATTACTTTACTATAAGTTGTAGTATAAACACAGTTTCTTCTTCAACTATTCGTCCAGTCAATATTTTAAAATTTGTATAAAATGATAAGTTTATTGCACATTTATCTCTCTGTGGACTAAATACTTGTTAGATTTAACCTTCTAATATTGTCAGTATTTTTTTATTTAACTCATAAAAAAGTTAAAAGCGGACGTTTCCATAAATGTTCACTTATTTGTTATCCATGAATATACTATCATGTAACCATTTTTCTGATAATGGAGAGGAAATAGCTAGTATATGTTTCAAGCTGCTGGTTTATTTTATGTAAACGATTTCTCACATATGAGTTTAATGTAGCCGGAAGTTATTCCCTAGACAAATCTTAGCATGCACGAAACCATTACTTTCAGGTAATGGCCCCTATAGATATATCTCTAGCAAGGTTTAAAAGGTAATGTCTCATTTAGTAAACCTTTAATACAGTTTTAATTACCAAAATGGTTATTTAGATAGGTCGTCAAAACTATGTTACATTTTTTACAATATTATTTTGTAAATTCGTCTTCTCATTTTTTTATATTTACTTCTAAATGAAGTCGCTTTTGAATAATGTTGCATACATATGAAAATGTTTTGAAGAAATGGGCTAACTCAGAGCCTAAAATACATTTTGGATAATCTATGACAACTTTCTCACAACTATTTATTGGTTATTTGGCACAGGCAAAATTGAGTACAGACAAAAAAGTAATGATAACTGTAAATATTAGAATATATTAAAATGAATTCTAAATTCTGAAATCACTTAATTGTCCTAGATTTCCTTGTGGATGTTTGTTTTCACATTTTGACATTGATAATGCCAACTCAACCGCTTTTTTCAAAAGTAAAAGTAGGGACATTTTGCTGTAATGACATTTCCCTGATATCATTATATCAAGTTCCTTTAATAAACTGATATCTTATGCATACCTATGATTGATTTATTTTATTCTGAGTATTTAAAATTACATTGTTGTATGTCTTTTATTCTGCCACATAATTAGAAATAGATTCTCCTTTGTTTTGAAGTGTGATTGAAAAGTTAAAGCTGTACCAAGCAACAGTACTATAATTTCGATATTACGAGACATTTTTTCACGCCTCGGTTTGCCTGTAACTACTATTAAAGACAATGTGAGCACTCGAGTCAATTGAATTTGAGACTTTTGATATTAAACGGAATATACCATAAGTACACTGTACTGTATCATGCTCCAATTAACGGCCAAGCAGAACATTATATGCAAATAGTTAAACAAGGATTAATAAGTACGATGATTGAGCCAGGTGTTCTGCAAATTACCATTACAGTAATCACAAGTTACCCAAATTCGATAACCGTCCAATCAGTCCAGCTGAATTAATTCTCAAGCGTCTAATCAGAATAAGACTTGATTTAATAGGAAGAGATGTTAAAACATATTAAGATGAATATGCTAGTTTTTATAGGTCCAATGTTATACTAATAAGAACTGCAAATGGAAAGAAATATGGAGTGGTACCATATCGTAAGGGAACATTATATTATGATGTTATGATTGATGGAATCAGGAATATACAGCACGTAGACAAATAAGACACTCATCTGTACAGAAACCACACATTCCACAGATAGAAACCCCTAATAGTAACGATAACAATAGTAGCATTAAAGGGAAGGAAAGGCTACAGATGGACGAAATTCATAACGTTATTAATGGAGATGAAATCTCGAATACACAACCGGTGCAAATTCAACCCTCACAACCTGTAGAAAAACTAACGACATCTACGAGGCCAGTTTCGCGAGAGGACGTAATTCCACTTAGACGTTCTATGAGAATTCGAAAACCACTAACACGCCGATAATTTATATGTCGGTGGTTGGCTTATTATAATCTAGTTAGAGACTTTATTTTATCTATATTTTTACAAGTGTAATACTCGATTTGTTTCTTCTGGGAAAGATTGTGATATAGGGTTATAATGAGTTGTCAATAAGGTTGGTAGGGCAAAAAAATTCCTCAGATCAACTGTCAATAATATAAGTCCTTTTTTTATCAATGTATGAATTGTAAGGAATAAAATATTTGGATAGATACAAGTGTTGAATCATAATTTCAGTATAATCATTAATCAAGCATCATGTATAACAGTTTCAAAATAAAATTTTTATTGAATATTTGCCCTTTGTACGATACATGCGTTGAATAAATCCCTTTGGTTAGTTCAATTCTTATTGATGTGTCAAATAGTTCAGCTTTATAAATGACACCCTTTAAAATTAAAATAACAAAAATTTCAAAAATGTTTTTCAAGGCTCGGTAGCAGAGTAAACTAGAGCGTTGAGTGACGAACGTAACTGGTTCTACGGTCTGCCAACTCCTTGGTTCAAATTCTAGCTTCGACCTTTACAGAGTCGAAGGGTGGTTGTGTGTCTGCGTTTTTGCAACAGTGTAACCTCCGCCCGTGTAACTCCGGCTTTGGATTTGGAGGTTGTCTAATTTATGCGGTGGGTTTTTTTGTATAAAAAGTTGCGTGACCACTGACAACTATTTCGTGGCATTAAATCACAAAAGTTGCAATCGATTTAAATACGATTAGATTAAGAAAGAAAATATTGTAGTGTGGTAAAAGAAATGAGCGTGAAATGAATTTTATATTCTCTAGAGTAGTGAATATACATATGTCACATATAATTTTTTGTTATAAATAATAAGTCTATATGTACATACATAAAATTTTAAATTGTACCAGTTTTATAAATTAATTATTTTTCGTGCAAAAATGTTTTCAACTTTCAAATACATATAAATATATGAATTAGAAAGGCAAATTCATTTAAAGTTTTTTTATGTATCTTTTCATTTATATACAAGTATCACCTAATAATGTAAAATCACGTTAAAGTTTCTCAAATTGTTTATACCTAAAACTAAAAATTTATTTAAATCTGATCCTGTGTCTCTAGCCGTTAATTAAATTAATTCAAAAATTATTTACAACTTAATAAAGCAAAAATCTACCTTATAAAAAGTGAATGAATTTTATCATTAGAATTATAAAGTTAAGTACCTGCAATTTTATTTTAAACTATTTTTCGAAACCAAAAAATTCAATTTTTACAAGTATAAGCATCTGGTAAACGACATACCTAGTTTTAAAAACAGGAACGACATTAAATGGGGCTCACAAAATTATAAATGTTTCTCTATTTTGTTTTCAAAAATCAATCATACAGTAAACATAAAAAACTCGCTTTGTTGGGAAAAATTCAATAAATTCAATGTTTATTCC
Source organism: Rhamnusium bicolor (assembly GCA_029963845.1). NCBI lineage: Eukaryota > Metazoa > Arthropoda > Insecta > Coleoptera > Cerambycidae > Rhamnusium > Rhamnusium bicolor. Next base: position 64,723 of record JANEYF010002758.1, read on the forward strand.
ATTAAATAACTATACAATTCTTTTCCCCAGCCTTAATTAATATCTAATTATTTTTTAAGTTGTTTGCTAAAAATAAATAAAATAAAAGAAATAGTGTACAGAAATAAATGTTTTTATTTTCACACAATTTGATATTTAAGACTAAGTACTGAATGAAAAGTATTTTTAATTAAGAAATTGTATGAATTTTGTCTTCTACCAGATGAATATTTGTGTTATTAGTCGATTCATGACCTGAATCAATCATGTCTCTAAAAAAGACTCTGACCTACCTTCACTGCCATTCTCTTTTGTAATATATTTAATATGATCCCTAAAGTTGCCCCTTTTTATAGCCCACACCTCTAGGCCAAAAACTAGGAGTACAGAACTTGTCTTTAAATTTGAAATCAGCACCAACCATGTAATATATATATTTTCCATTCTCGAAACATTCCATATCATTTTTTAGTACGTTATCTATAATATCTTTGTCATTCTCTCTCTTTTAATATAGTCAGTTATGTCATATTTTGTTCTGAATTAACTCTATATATGTACATCCAAACTTTAGGAGTTACACCACCAAATTGACCACTTTTATCCATTCCTTCACCTAGTTGCCTTTGTGGGATTTTCCTCTTTGTACTGTTGTTCAACTTTTCGGGTCAGTAATGATATCGGTTGCTGTATTATTGCTGGTTTCCTGTATTACTTGTCCCGACCTATTTTGATAATCTACTAAGGCAGGGAGATCATTGGGTATTGGACTAGCCAAATCTATAATATTTAGCATTATTTTTCTTTGTTCTGATTCATAAATTTCAATGTTATTTATCACAGTATTTGTTTTGGAACCACTGAGAATTTCTTTATTAATCTCTTTTAAATTGATATTGTTTTCACGATTTCTATTTCTTTCGCCATTTTTATTTTTGTCTTCAAGGATATCTATAATTTTTTGTTTATCGTTTATCACAGCTTTTTTGTCTTCTATCAACTTTTAATATAATACAATTTGTTGGACTGAACGTACTTTTTCATGTAATATGGGTTTGCATTCAATGCATAAGAATGTTAAAACTCTGTTTTTCAATGCAAAAACTCTTGCTTCTGTAGCTGACATATTAGTACAAGTCATAAAGAATACATTATCACAAATTTCACATACTGAAAAATTATCGGGACTTTCTTTTTTTACATTTAACACAGGAGCATATATTAAACATGTATCACTCCTGCACAACTCAATCATAAGTACCCATAATCCATAGACCATAACAATGTATTGACAAGCTCGAAACTAACATAATCCTAAAAATGGATACTGCTCACAATGTTATAAAGATCGTGAAAAAGCGACGTCAAGGTAACCATGCAAATTAAAACGTAGAGCTTAGTGGTTTTAATTTATCTTCCAGTATTATATTATTGGAATATTTTGGTATTTTAATTTTTATTATACCTTTTTAGTAAAGATCGCTTTTTCGGAGCAATTCTGAGCTTAATCTTAAGTACTTGTAAAATTGTGTTCTTCTTATATTTCCATAGTGGTCTATTTCTAGGTCCTACACCACATTTTGTTTGCATCTCATCAATATTTCCTTTTTTAAAAACCATTAAGAGATTCTAACAAATGCATTCCAAATAAATATGCTTCGTCCTCATTTCCCCATACAGAACATGTCCAATTTTTCTTCGCATACGACTTGTCAATCTAAAATATTTCTTTTTCACAAATTTTTAATGTTATGTTTTAACAGAAAAATAATCCGAATGTACTTCCTCGTCAATGTTCTGAAATATAAAGATTTGAGTTTTATGCATGATTTCAAGAATCAGGAATGATTGTAGTTACATTTCAAATACTATCGTGTTCTCAAATGTCATATATTCTTCTGTCCTGATACGAGATGATGTAATTTTAGAATATCCAAGTTTTATATTCGATATAGCGCATTGCATGCATATACGTATCGATCTTAAATGTCATACTCAAAGAAATTCATGATTTATTTATTCAATATTCAATAATATATAAAATATATGGGTTTGCTTGTGTACGCCGTAAATTATATATTAGGATTAATTTTTTTCTCTTTGATGCATCTTTATGAAAGCGTAATATACGTAAACTCTCCAGACAGTAAAGTATTTACAATTCATAATAAATGGATTGAACCTAATAGTTGTAAATAATGTGTGTACTAATTATTAATTTGTAAGGCATTATTTTCACAAAAAATGGTATTTCAGTTCCATTAATTTTCAAAACGTGTCATATAAGTGCCATTCCGATTCCATTACCTTTATCCATATATAGACCAGTTTATCCACCAACCTAGTGTTAGCTTTTGTTCCTGATTTATCGCATCGAAAATCCAATGTTCTAGTTCCGTTGCACTGACGAGGAGGAATAACGTCGAAACACGTGTCCGTATCTGTATAGTTGTTTTTTAGTATATGGCACTAGTCATTGATTTTTTTGGTTTTGAACTCTACTAGCCCTTTCATATAGAATGGGCCCTTTTCAATATATGTTTTTTTTATAGAATTTGATATTTAAATTGTTCCTATCCTTAGCTTCCATTCTTCTTTTTCTTTGGCATTAAAATCTTCGATAGGTTTTAGCCTGCTCCGCCAGCTGTCGTAATTCGTCCCTATCCTATGCCTTTCTTCTTCAATTCTTCACGCTCATAACTCAAAACCTATCTAACGTCATCTAGTCACCTTCCCCTTGCTCTCTTTCCTAAAGGTTTCCACTGCATCACTTTTCTTGCACATCTCTCTTCACATGTCCTAATCATTGTATTGATAGTGCCTTAACAAACCGTATTATATCTGCCCCCTACCAGCCTATCAAGTTCAAGAATCATCCTGACTCTCCGGCCGTTTTTTTCTTGCACTGGGCTGAATATTTTCCTTAATATTCTCCTCTTGAATATTCTGAGTTGCATTTCGTCATTTTTTTGTCAAAGTCCAAGATTCACAACCAATGTGACAACAGGTCTTGTGATGCGTTATATAGTATAATTACCGTAATTGTGTGAAAATTTGTTTTGGGAAAATAGTTAATATTTTCTTTTGGAATAGATTGCAATATAAACAATATATTGAGAAGGTATGGTCAATATGCTCAGTTTTGTAAAGTACTCCCGGCAGAAGCCATCGTGGGAAAGATTTAGCATAGTTCGGAAAACTTTTTTGATAGACAAAAAATTGGAGAGCATCCACCAAATAATATCAGTAAATTATACTGTACTATTATCACTGATTTTGTATATGCAAAATAGAATAGTTACGTGTTTGCTGTTCCCACAAACACCTATACACATGATTCTTTGATTGAAAGTACAGGTAACACTTAATCACTACTTTATTGACTAATTAATAATTAACAACAATAGATTAATTCATGTCTTAACCATAATCATAATTTAACACTTATAAGTCTCTTTCTTATTTCCTCTTTACTCGATCACTTTCAACTAAAGACTGACTCTTGGTCCACCGTGCGTCTTATTTATACATCCATTCACATTCGTCTAACAAGTCTACACAGTCTAGTGGCGTAACAGTAGTTTTAAACTGTCTAGATGGAGTTGGTCTCTTAAGTAAGCTAAGCATGATGTGCAATTTTTTTTAGTACAGTTCTATATGCTTAGACCAATGCAAATCATTGTCAAGGTTTATTCTTAAGATTTTATTTGGACTCACCTATTCAATCGATTTACCATCAAAATTAACATACAATGAATCATTAGAATGATTTTTATAAACTTATAGAGTCTACTTTCGTTGATGTGAGTAATAGAGATGCTATCTATGTTTTTCGTACTAAAATAGTAGAAATATCAACAGCAAATTGGAATATTAAACAAATTTCCACGTGAGCTATAAGGTCGTCTACAAAAACCAAACATGAAATTGGCCCCAAAATGGAGCCTTGTGACATATCTACTTTTGCCACATTTTCGTTTTCTGTTAAATAAGACTGAATTAATCAATGCATGTTTTTCTAAGTTGCATGATTTAAAAAAAAAAAGATATCAAAAATAGAATATTTTCTTGTCACTCCAACTACTTTCAATCTCAGTATTATTAATTGCGGGTTTAAACTAAATAGATATGAACATTTGCGTCTATGTAGTGATATTACATTCTGAAGACTTTTCCTTTATTTAAAACGATAAAGTTAATCTGGACCAGTAAAACTTGTTATTAACACGATATTTTCATATATGAATAGTACAGGATTTAATAAAGATATAAGTGCAACATTAAAACGTCGCATGACAATAGCATTAATGTTGTTCGCGTAAATATTATGCAAGTTTGTATGAGACATCATTGAGACCGGCATTAAAGATGCTATACGTACTTGCACCTTTTGTGGTAGTGTCGCTATAAAGCTCGCAACATGCCTTGCTCCTTATCCCGCAGTCTTATATTAAAATCATAAAATATGTATACGTTTTCCTTAGTACAGGTGAAATACAGATAATTTTAATTATTTTAATATAGTATATAGCAGTCTTTGTTCCTTAAGCAGAGATTAAAAGATTCGACATTTTGAAAGAGTGACTAATTTTCAAAAGAGATAAAGACATCCTACCAATTTAAATGCTATTTAAGGGCTATCTGTGAGTACTGCGCATATGCAGCATTAGGGTATATCTCTGATTGGCGTAAATAGAGTATAATTTATATATATTATGGAGAAAATACATGATGGATATTTCTCATTATGAATATTGCTGGCAAAGTGTACATAACTTTCCTACTTTTTAAAGGGACAACTGCGACGAGGTCACTGAGGGCAGTAGAGAGAGGAAAGGAAGCCGACGCCCGACGGAGCGTCGGCGTCATATCTTTATATATTTAATCTTTGCATCAAGAGTAAAGTTGTGCATGCCATATTTATTTTTTATAGTTGAGGAATAATAATAACTTGGCCTTCCAAAAATAATAATATAAGAATGTGATATTTTTAAGTTAGATTATCCTGAGTAACAACTTCCACCGCAATCTATTTTAACACGTTGGGGAACATGGCTAGCAGAAACTGGATATCACCATAAGTAATTTCAATGAGCAAACGATTTAATTCTACAGTTAAATCCTAGTGAAACAAAAGCCAGCAAGTAGAAGCAGCAATTCACGTGATTGACGATAATTATACACTGGTATTGGACAGTATTCGAATATTGAAAAATTCTTCATTGTTATTAGAAGACTCCTTACATATTATTCAAAATGTACAAAATAAGTTACAAACTCTAAAAGATGACCTTGGTATGCGGGTGAGTAAGCGATAACGACATTTTACATAAAAATATGAGATATGAGACGTTATGTAATGTTAATCGGTATCTTAATGGGAAACATCCTACAAGTGATTTAGAAAGTTATAAATTTGCAAATATTATGTCGGTAGATGTCGAACGATCTTTTTCGTGCTTTACCCATATGTTTACCCTACAAAGGAGATCCTTTTCAGCAGAAAACATAGAAACTTGTTACTAATGCGAATGTTCGTTGATGTGCAATCTCAGCCATTGTCCTCGGTCGTTAGCATCTAAAAGGTAAGCAGTGTTACTTATTTCATCATCTGCCATAATTACACTGGCTGACGCAATATTTGTAACACAGCTCACACTATATTGTTAATACTTCCCTATTAAATGAAAAAAATATCCAACAAGTCCTAATACGTGCCATTTTTCTGTAAAATCAGAAGGCTTTATTCCAGTGGGATATGCTATTCAGGTACATGTTATAAAATATATATATTTTTTTGTCTACAAGTATTATCGGGAATACAGGTATCCACATGGGACGTTACTGAGAGCCATCTGATTTGCCACGCTTTGTTAATGATACAATAATAGGTTTTCTCGTAACTCTGAAGATTACAGAAAGATGGAAGATGATTAATCCACTATGAATTTAAAAAGTATTAAGTCCTCAATTTTAACACCAATTTAAAAAACTAGGCCACTGAATTAGACTAAATCTGCAAAGTGGGCTACTGAGGTATCAGTTGATTAAATCAAGGAAATTGCATACAATAACCAACCCCTTGTTTGAAACGTTGTCGGACATTTTGCAACATTTCTGAAGTAATTTGACGGAATTCATGAGTGATACGTTGCCGAAAATCTTCCAAAAAATTGAGTTGAATTGCGTAAATTTTACTTTTCAAATTACCCCTTATAAAGAAATCTAAGCGAGATAATTGTGGTGTGGTCTCTCCTTCCAATCCAGTGACCAGGAAATCTTTGATCCAAAAATTGCTTCACAGGCATAGTGAGGAGAAGTAGCATCTTGTTGGAATGTCAAATTATCGTCATGGTAATGCTCATCGTTCTCGATAATATCATCAACATTATTTTCTAACAAATCCAGGTACATCCAGTAAAATTACCAGGCAAGAAAGAAGGTCTGGCAACAGGATCACCAAAAATGCCTGCATAACATAACAGTTAATTTATCTGGATGTTAAGTATGTATGTACTTCGTGGAATATCCTTGGAATGGAATCTGTTCAATAACGACGATTATGGCGATTAACCTTATCACTTAACGAAAAATTAAATTCATCGGAAAACCAAAGGTTAAGAAGAAAGTTCGGATTAATTATCTCCTTTCGCTATTAATCTCATAATATTACAAACATCGATCACTGTCATCTTCATTGAGGTCTTGGACCAGATGTATTTTATAGGGATAGAATTTTTAATGCTTTAAAATTCTTTGGACAGGAGATCGCTGAACACAATGTACTTCCACACAGTCTATGGCCTAGAACTGCCACTTCTATAGCTTCATTTGTTATAGGGTGTTCAACAATTTTCTCTTCTTTACTTGCTACAGACCCGGTGTGATGAACTTTTGTCCCTAATTCCAAAACATAAGGATGATGGCAATGTTTATCTGCATGTGTCTCGTTGAATAAATTTGTTATTGTTTTTACACTTTCATTGTTTTTAAAATAAAGCGAAATTTGATTTCAATTGTTTCTACATTAGAATAAGCATTTTGTCTAAAGTTGGCAACGTGGCTATACCCGGATGTGCTGTTTTCAATGGGACACCCCGTATTACTGTTAGATCATATTGCGATCCAGCAAGAAATGATTTAATTTTCGATTCTGAATAATTTCACACAAGGTATTAACGTAACTTCTACTTTTTAAATTATATAAGAGCTACAATTTCATTTTCAACTCACGATATAAAATACACTTGCCAGCACTACCACTACAACAATAGCAATAAACCTATGATCTTTATGGTCGTAGGCTGAAGCCATTTGGGGAACTACCCTTCACGTTGCATTATTATTCATTGGGCCACGCAGCTGTAACATAAATTTTACACAAAATTACTCGCAATATTGTTAAAATATACAGGATGAAATGATGAAAACCGTCTCCCTTGTGGATGGATGGGCAATAACGTTGACAATGCGTGACCGCAAGTTCAGTTTTATAGCCCTTTTGTACATATATTGATTTCAGGCAGGTAAATCAAATATTAGAAGGGATGAAATGAACCGAAAAAATAAAAAGTTGTTATTAAAATGTTTTGCGTTAAATTTTCATTTTATTTTATTTTTCAATATTTGTTTCGTTCTTAGTAAAATTAATTAAATGAATGGAAAGGTGAAAATAGTCGAAATATATTTCTTTTCTGGATGCACACGATACATTAAAATAGTAATCATTTTAGAGAAGAGATACATTTTTAATGTATTTTAAATTAAAAAATAATAATTTTTGTGTTTTGCGATACTAATTGCAAGGTATATATTTTAGCTCCACTGTAAATCATCAAGATGATGTCTTCTTGTACAGTATATCGTCAGTGATGTGACAAAACTTCCTATCTTCTAATAACAAAATTTTACAGGATGAAAACTGCATATGTTGCAACAGTATCATATTTTAAGTAGACTATAACTTTTAGAGGTTTTAAGAGAAAGTCAAAAATACAGAATATGTATAATTAACAAGCATTTTATTATTTTAAAAAATATTGGTGTAGACATGAGTTACTAGTTTCCTAATCCCTGCAATAAGTGATACAAGTAAACAGTTTTAAGATAGAAGGTATTGTTTCTCTCCTTGTTAACGGGAAATGTCAGATTATTTTTCACATAGGTGGTATTCTGATTAGTAATGTTTATTAACCCGAAACAGTTTGTACAAATTATATACAGGGTTATCTTCTACTAAATTACATTTTGCCTGATAGTTTACCCTTCTTAATAATAATAATAATAGAATTTATTGTTCATCAGAATAATTCAATTACAATTATAGTAGATTACAATTATAATAAAGTATGTGGCTTATAATGTACATTATTAACACTAGATACAAATAAAAGCCTAGTCGCGTAAAACTCGTAGAGAGATTTGAGTGCGATTTTTGCATTTATTTATACTATGTTTCAAAAGAACAAGAGTGACCTACATTATGAAAGCAGATATGTACACACACACATATACATACACACACATACATATTTCATACATATGTACATACCTACATATATATATGCACATATATACATACATAATACACTTATTCATGCATACACACATATACATACCCTTGCACACAAACCCATATGCATACATGCATTTACACACGTATACACATTGGTGAAAATTTATACTTAACTTAAATTATTTTCATAATTTCTATTTTATGAGTAGAAAATTGTATTATTGCATTTATTCAACACGACACACGCAACCATAGGATTTTTTTATTTTATTAATAATATTTTTAGTTAAAACACCTGCTGAACAAACACCTATCTTGCGATGTAATCCATTTTGTTATTTCCTTTTTAAATTTCACTATATTTGGCATATTTCGTACGACTAGTGGCAACATATTATACATTTTTGGAGCTATGTATCCATAATAACTTTGTCCTTTAGTCTTTCTCATTTTTTCAACTTTCAGAAGATCTTGCTTCTTAGATCTTGTTTCGTGAGTGTGTGATATATAGCAGTTTTCGTTTTTCATCTGGTGTTGCAAATTTTGAATAGTGTAGCAGTATATATCTCGAATGTCAAGTAACTTCGTTTCATTAAAAAGCCGTTTTGTTGGATATAACATACTTTTATTAAATATTATTTTAATGATCCTTTTCTGTGTTATTTCCAAAGATTTTAGGTAAACAGAACCAACTCCACACCAACCCACAATGCCGTATCTTATTATGGATTCGACTAAGCTTTTATATAAAGTTACAAGTTCTTTTGTTTTTAATATTTGTCGAACTTGCTTAAATTTATAAATTAGACCCCTGAGTTTTGCACTACTGACTGTATTCGGTATTTCCCGTTTAGACTTGAATCGATGTATATACCTAAATACTTAATTTTCTCCGCTGAATGAATTTCTATTTTTTTCGTTTTCGGCTGTAATTACTAATTTATTAAATTCAGGTAAGTTAGGTTTATATGACGTTAGTAGTAGGTAGAAGGTTTTACTATAGTTGATTGTTAATTTTTTTTGTGTCAAATTGTTTGTTGATCTCTTTTAGGTCGTTTTCTACAATAGATTTTAAATTTTGCCATGTTGTTCTCGAGTAAAAAATTGCTGTATCGTCTGCAAAAGACAGCCCTGAAACTTCAGATGATGTTGTGAGGATGTCATTAATATATACAGTAAATAATATGGGTCCTAGGACTGTTCCTTGTGGGACGCCATATTTTATTATATCATAATTACTAATCGCATTTTCAATTTTTGTATACTGTTTCCTTTGATACAAGTACGCAGTAAAGTTGGGAATATGTTGGTGTATAAATCTCAATTTTGAAAATTTTGCTATAGGAGGTATTGTTACAGCACTGACGATATGTAGGTACAGGAAGATCATTTTGAGTGCCTCAGTCGATTTCATTGCTTGGTTTTTCACCTAGGAAAAAAATTACAAAACTATGTTTATGTATTTTTTTTCTAATGAATCAGAATTCGAAAAGAAAACAACAATCGAACGTCTAAAAAAAGGTTATGGTTGGAAAATAGAAAAATATGAACATTATCACTCTGTATATTAAAATACATAAGTTTAGTTTTGAAATATTTTTCTAGGTGAAGAATCGAGCAATGAAATCGAATTAGGTAGTTATAATGATCACCCTGTATACCTTTGTTGGCTTTTGGTGACGGAGCAAGTTTATTATTGAAATAGGTTAGCTCAAAGTGTATTAAAGTGATATATTATTTTAATATTATTGAGCTAACACTGACGTAGTTTTCCACGAAACACCAAAAAACACTATATACTGCACTCGACGCGCATTTCATCAACCAAGTTGGCATCATCTGGAGGTGATTAAAACTAACAATCTACCCTATTTATACCTAAACTATTGTCACGGTTTGGTGAACCGTGATCCACTAACCAATAATCCGGGCTATTTAAGATAGGCCCTCTGTCAAAATTCATAAAATTTTTACACATTATGATTTTCAAGCTTTCAAATGCTTCCAGCTATCTAGTATTTGTTACATTCCTAATTAATCTTAAATTGCTAATATCTATTTTATGGTTGTTCTCTAACGCATGTTGGGCAACATTAGACTTATCTGTCCTACCATATTTGATGTGGGCCAAATGCTCTTTGAATCTAGTTCGAATTGATCGTCTAGTCTGTCCAACATATTTTTGATTATAGTCCTTACAGCTAATTTCGTAAATCCCCGACTAGTCGTTTGTTTCAATTTTGTCTTTTGGATTGCCTAAAAGTTGTTGTAGCTTGTTTCCCGATAAATAGACCACTGTTATACCTACATCTTTAAAAATCTTACCAATACCACGGGTGAATCGAGGATCCAATGAAATCAATACAAATTTCGGATTTTATCTTTCATTTAGAAAAAATATGTTGGACAGACTAGACGATCAATTCAAACTAGATTCAATGATCATATGGTGCATCTCAAATATGGTAGGACAGATAAGTCTAGTGTTGCCCAATATGCGTCTCAGAACAATCGTAAAATAGATATTAGCAATTTAAGATTAATTAGGAATGTAACATATACTAGACAGCTGGATGCATTTGAAAGCTTGGAAATCATAAAGTGTAAAAATAGTATGAATAGTGACAGAGGACCTATCCCAAATAGCCCGCTTTATTGGTTAGTGGGTCACTGCTCACCGAATCGTGACAATAGTTTAGTTTTAATCATCTCCAGATGATGCCAACTTGGTTGGCGAAACGCGCGTCGAGTGCAATATATAGTGTTTTGGTGTTTTGTGAAAAACTACGTTTGTGTTATCTTCACATCAAAAGTTTCAACCCACTCTAGGATCATTGAGCTATCATGTTTCAATAATAAGCTTACTCCCCCATCGCCACAAGTGACACCAGGATACCAGCGTTCTCCCGTCATTTAAAGTAGACGAAATTGTACACTAATGACTAATAATTTATTTTAACGGTGTACACGATTTTTGGGTCTGGCTTCTGTATGTGAAATTTTAGTTTCTCTTATGTTACAAATAAAGGAAAAAATTATTTTTCTGATCAAAGTTTGCTTTTGTAGAAACTAGAGCAGTTTTTAGAATTTTCAAGAAAAATGACTGATTTTTATATATTTTTTTTTTATAATTTTACTTTTAATTATGATTAACAAAGATTTTGCTGAACATCAAAGTCTTTTTATTCAAGAATTGTGATAAACAATAGCATATAAATGTAAAATATCAAAAAATCAAGTTCAAAAATGATTATTTTTAGTAGTTTATGTTTGTATGGGCTTTCTCGTAATAAACCCCAAATGTAATCTCCCATCATATTCTCATTGTACTGCCCTTGGTAACGTTGTTCAAAGTCCATCACATCTTGGTGAAAACGTTCTCCTTGCTCCTCTGAGTAGGCACCCATATTGTCTTTAAATTGATCCAGGTGAGAATGTAGCATATGAAGTTTATGGGACATTCTGCAGCCCATAATTTTAAAGCTTTTAAGCATAGTTTCAATCAACTCTTCATAATTGTCAGCTCTGTTGTTACCAATAAAACCATTAACTACTGCTTTAAGACTCTCCCAGGCTTGTTTTTCATGAGCATTGAGGAATTCTGTGAAATCATCACTGCTCATTATTTGTTTTATTTGTGGTCCGACGAAAATACCCGCTTTTATTTTAGCTTCAGATAATTTGGGAAAAAAATCCCTTTATATATTCAAAAGCTTCAGAATTTGGATCCAGAGCTTTCACAAATTGCTTCATTAGGCCTAATTTTATATATAACGGCGGCATCAATATATTCTTAGGCTCTACAATTGGTTCCGACTTGACATTATGATTTCCTATCTGAAATTCGACTCGATCAGGCCATATATGCCGTTGGTAATGTAATGAATCTGCTCTGCTGTCCCATAAGCAAAGGTGACAAGGGTATTTAGTATACCCACCTTGCATTCCCATCAGAAAACCAACCATCTTAAAATCGCCTATTACTGGCCAATTGTATTCTGTAAATTTTAACTTTTCCAGTATCATTTTCATACTATCGTAACTCTCCTTAAGCAGAATGTGCTACGGGAAGACTAGAGAATTGGTTTCCATTGTGAAGTAGAACTGCTATTAAGCTTTTTGAAGAGCTATCGATAAAAAGCCGCCAGTCAGAAGGTATGCATGGTATTGAAAACTTACTTATCGACGTAAATCAGACAAAAACAAACTTTAAAAGCTAAAAATGGAAATTTAAGTGCTTTTAGATGTCTAGAATCAAAATCCAAGCATTAGAACAGAAACCCAAAAAAAAAATTTTTTTGTGAACTTGTGAATTGATATTTAGGATTTAGGGACAACGGTAGCCGAGTGGACAATAATACCGTTTATGTTTACTTACAAGGTACCAAATATGAGGTGAGATATACCTCTGTATAGGGTGGTCACTCGAACATTTTTAACTTCGTTATTTTTGGAGTTACGTAAAAATGTCCAAAAATAAGATTACATGTGTCTCCCAAAAATCATGCAAGAAAAACAATTGATTGTCGCATTCCGGAGGTATGAACTAAAGTTCTGATTTTTTTTTTCAAGGAATATTTTGTTTTTACTCTGTATTTACATCATCTGAAAGGCATCTAAGAGAACTTTTTAAAGATATATGACATATTATATGACCGCTTAGCTATATACAGTGAAGGAATCGTAGGAAAATATCAAAGTGGTTTCCGGAAGGAAAAGTCTACAACTGAACAAATATTCCTCCTCAGGCAGGCCCTGGAAAAGACATACGAATATGGGATTGATACCCATCACTTATTTATAGACTTCAAATGTGCCTACGATAGCATAGACAGAAGTTCACTCTATAACGCCATGGTAGAATTTAACATCCCTATACAATTAGTAAGACTAGTAAAGGCAACCCTCACTAAAATCGAATGTAAAGTAAGGATACAAAACAGCATGTCAAGGTTTTTTCAGACGTACACAGGACTACGTCAGGGAGATAGTCTATCATGTCTGTTATTCAACATTGCATTGGAAAAAGCTATAAGAGAATCTGGTATAGCGACAAGGGGAACCATTATAAATAGAATCGTACAAATACTAGCGTACGCAGATGACATTGATGTAGTAGCAAGGACAAAAAGAGACTTAATACAAGCCTTTAAATCATTAGAAGCAGCCGCGAAGAGAGTGGGGCTACAAGTTAATATATCGAAAACAAAGTATATGAAAGTTACTAACAACACTCAAGTAGCACCACCCGAAGACCTGGTGATAGATACATATAATTTTAAGGGGGTAAGAGAGTTTATATATCTTGGATCAAATAAACGAAAATAACGTAATAAGCGCAGAAATCAAGAGAAGGATATACTTGGCTAATAGAGCTTACTTTGGACTAAGAAAGCTTATAACATCAAGCATAGCGACTAGCAAAACCAAGATATTGATATATAAAACTGTTATTAAGCCAGTACTCTCCTACGCATCGGAAGCATGGACCATGACAAAAAGTGATGAAGAGATATTAAGCTGCTTTGAAAGAAAGATCTTGCGTCATATATATAGAGGTGTACTGGAGAATAGGACGTGGCGCAGGCGTTACAATTTTGAGCTATATCGCCATTATGAGGAACTTGATATTGTCAGATCCATCAAAATAAATAGGCTAAGGTGGCTTGGACACCTTGAAAGGATGGACGACATGGAGCCACCAAAGAAAATATTTCAGCAAACACCGGCTGGACAGAGGAAGAGAGGTAAGCCTAGAACTAGATTTAAGGATCAGGTGGAGGAAAATCTAAGAACGCTAGGAATTAGAAATGGGAAAACCAAGGCGAAGAATATGGAAGAATGGAAACTGATACTGGAACAGGCCAAGACCCACCCAGGGTTGTAGTGCCAAAGATGATGATGACATATTTATCTTAAAAAAGTGAAGTTTGGTTCATCCGGAATGTGACTTTCGGTTGTTTTTGTGACATGATTATTAGTAAGTACATCATATAATTATCTATAACTATTGTTCTTATAGTTTTTTTAGTATCTCAAATAATAAAGAAGTTAAATGGGGTTCTAATGTTCGCGTGACCACCCTGTGTAACTGTCGATGTCCTATTTGTACTTCGAATCCATAATAAACTATAGGGCCTCGTCTCCCGTTACCTAACAAAAAAATCCTATCAAGGGTTACTTCCGTGGCATGAGGGGCAGTTAAGAAAAGATTTTGGCACTGATTTCAAGAACTCCGATGCCGATTTTATGTGAGATTTACCAACTGGAAGTAATTATTTCTACGGGCGATTCTACTTTATTTTTATAAATAAATAGGAAAAACTATTTGTATTAATACTCCTACAACTATTGCTCCTAAGATATTATCGAAAGTTGGAGTTACACATACTTGAATTCCGGCGTTTTTTAACAGATCGGGTATCTGTCAAAGAGCCATACAAAATTGTGTGTTATTTTAAATTCTTTATTGATATATGACTTTTTTTATTTTTGCCATTATTTGTTTATCTCAATATAATCAAAAGTTGGAATAGGAATTACATACTAGGAATCGATGGCACAAGCATTACATTTTTTATATAGACGGTAGTCTATTTTGGACAGACACGTCTTGTTTAAAACTTAATTTGTCATCAAAATAATTTTCTTTTCCTTCCAAATAAATAACAATTAATTTATCAGTGTCTTTCTAAGACTGATTGATATGTTCTATTTTATCGAGATCCTCTTTGAAGATTAATTTCTTATTATAATAATGTTAAAGTGTATATCGTCCAGACGCTGTAAAAGTACCAAGGCCACTTTGTATTATAATATAATACCCAGCTGAGTACACTCGTATCACTCTCAGGGGGCGGTGAGGCGCATATATAGAATGTGGAGATCTACCAAACTGTCTAATTTCAAACATATCAGTTAAATGTAGCAAAAATTATAACGCTTCAAAAAATTCCCTGAGGACACATATAGACAAAATCGAAGTCTCAAATCGCTTGATCTTTATTCCACCTGATAAAACAAAGATAAAATAGTACAAAATGTTCTGGTGGACTGAAACTGACGTCCTTGTAACTTGTTAATGTGTTAAAATATGTTCTTCCACTGTGAAGGGCATTCCGTTCATTACCATGTATTTGCGTGGGTATGAATATAATAAAAGTCATATTCTTGATATATTGACATATTTAAAGTCATATTGAAAATTTATTTATCTAAAATTTGATTCCGATTGTCGATGTTCTAGATGTGGTTCGGCTTCTACAATAAACGTAGAGCATCGTTTCTTTCTATCTAACACAAAATCTCTAATTTACAGGGGTACTTCAGAGACTAGAGAGGTTAAGAAAAATTGTAGGATTTTTGAATTATGTTCGTCTTTTTAGATTAAAATACATTTTCAGAAAAATGAGATTAGTCATAGGAAAGTAGACCAGAGACAGATTTGTAATATGGTAATGGGGCCGTCCTAGTATGACCTGACGGTTTTGTCACTTCTTCATTTTTTTTCTGTAATAGATTCTCAACAAAATTGAAATAGTTTTGACAGTTATGGTAACAGATCAGTACAAATTTACATTCACTGTAAATATGTCATCAGTTTTAAGTTAATTAGAAAAACATAAACATGCTGTTATGTTTATGTTTTTCTAATTTTACTCAAAAATTATACACGATAATGGTGTTAAATTGTTTCGTTTTCTATGTACTTACGTTGTTAATATTATTAATAAAAACTTATATCCCTACATTTTTTATAAATACAATAAAAGTTGATCATTTTATGAACAATTGTGCCAATAATCATTCATTATGATTTATTTACCTATTAAATTTACGGATATCTTTTGGGCAAATAAGTTGACTTTTCTAATAAAATAGTCACTTAAAATTACTGAAAGAAGCCAAGTACTTTTTCACTACAGTTAATATGGCACAAAGAAGAAGGTTCTAAGTTAGGCACTGAAAGAATCTTTACCAATAAGATACTCAGTTCCTCTTAGACTACTAGACATTTCGGAATGTGAATAATTCGAAAAAAATATTGATAATAATAAATTTAATATAATAATTCACATATTACACAGCTTGGCATTATCGTATTATTTAGTTTATAATTTAAGAAAATGCAGATGTAGTGAGTAATAAGCGTATCCCTCTGGTGGTCAATGCTACTATTCGTCAGACATTACGAGTGACTGCAGTCACTAAGATATTAGTAATGTCTGACGAGTAGTAGCACTGACTACCAGAGGGATACGCTTATCACTCACTATATCTGCCTTGCTTAGTCTGCTTTAGGCTAGCCTGGTTTCCTATTATTATCTGTCTTTTCCATTACTTATGGCATACTGACGAAAACATAACAGGTTCGAAACCGGTTTATGTCTAGTGAGGAATTGACAAATGATCTTAGCTACTAAACAAGACATGCAGGTTTAATTCAATGCAGGTCGGGGCTTTTGTCCGCTGAGTAGTTGTTTCCTGTAAATCTTATTCGTTAAAAAAATTGCAGTTATCAATTTTTAAATTTATATTTCTAAATGTATAAGTACTAAGTCGTGCCGTTGTAAAATTGTAATATTCTTCTTTAATTGCCTTATTTACAAATACTTTGTTAGATAATTGTGGCATAGGATTGAAGCAATAAAATTATTAAAATTATTTATGGCTCTCACCCTTAAAGAATAAAGTTGCAATTTGACAACGGCTGTGACTATTATAAGGGTAATGAACTTACATGTTAAAGAGCTAACTGCTAAAGAGATAAACATGAAAGAATTTAGAAAACTAAATAAGTTAAATTCGAAAGTATTCAACAAACTGAGATATATCTTTGTGTTCATATCGATTCTTCACAAAGTTAATGTCTTTAAAAAAATAAGGTTTTATGTCGTTGGTACTAGTTAGCAATCTTTGTCTCAAGGCATCTTGGCTTAAAACAGAAGTAACTAGCCTCTACATCATGGTATATCCACCTGTTGGTATAATTTTTCTGTTGCCTCACTTCTAAAGAATAACGTGGTGTATGAACTACATAGTTTTTTTTACTTACGGGTTGCGGTTTTGACTACCCGCTGTACTGAAGCTTAAGCTTATTGTACCCCATAGTCTCATTACTCCATAAGACCCGTTCTATTCCAGAAGGCGAGTATACAGTTTATGGGAGCTCTGGCTATCTCTTCCGGGGTTAAAAGTGGTCCCTCAAAGTGTGTTAGTCTCATTGCCGTTAGGGCTGGGCATTCGCATAAGATGTGGTGGGGAGTTTCTTCCTCTTCACCACACATCCTGCAATCTGGATTGTCTTTCACCCTTATATTGGTTAGGTGTTTGTGCAGTGTCCTGTTAATATTCCCACTGCACACCTCAGCTGTTTTCTGCTCGGCTTTAGCATTTCGTTGGTCCTTGCTCTAGATATTTCTCCGATGAACAAGCGTGACTGCCTCATTCCCGGTATCTCTATCCAGTGCGAGTAGTGTTTCTGTCTTAATAGTTCCTTTACCGATCCTTTCGCGGTGCTGTAAGATACCCCGCAGGTCGGTTCGGGACCTGTTAGAATTGATTTAGCGCCTTTTCTAGCATGTCTGCTTTTTCGTTTCCCGTATTTCCCTGGTGTCCTCGTGTCCACTCCAGTTGTACACTGTTGTGTTCTGTAAGTTTCTCCAGGGACTCCAGGCAGTCTTTTACTGTTTTAGATCGTATTTCTACTGCTTCCAGAGCTCTGAGGGCTGCTTGGCTGTCAGTGATGATGCGGATTCTCTTATTTTTGAATGCCCTCCGTATCATTTCTTGTGCACAGACGTCTATTGCTGTGATTTCGGCTTGGAACACTGTTGCGATACTTCCAAGGTTCAGGCTGATGTCTGTCCCTGGTTGTTCTCCCGCAACTCCTGCTCCGGTACTGCTTGACGTTTTTGGTCCGTCAGTATACCAGATGGTGTCATAGTTACTCTGACTATATGAAATATCATTCAATAGTACAAATAAATAATTGTTAAAGAAATTTAAATAATTTACGTCATTTAAATTATTCAGAAACTCACATTCGCGAATTATTTTATTGCCAAATAAGCCCAGTAACAGAAATTGTATGTACCTGAAAATGCTTCTCTACAATTTTTGTTGGATTTTCTTCAATTCAAGAATGCCTGTTCAAGGAATACGGTATATCTTTTTTGCGAAAGTGTATTAACAATTAAATAAACTGTCTGATATAAAACTACCTTTCTCGTTTTCTTCTAAATCCAATTACAAAACTTAAATCTACTTACATTATTCCTAGGTAAGAGCTATTGCAATATTACATTTTAGAATGGATAGAGTTGCTGTCTATGCAGAATTAATCTGCAAGCTGTTGACTGAGATGCATTTTCTTTTATAGCAAATCTCCGTGTGCTTATCGAATCGTTCTGTTCAATAATCGTCTATATTATTTCGTCTAACTATACAGTACCTATTTTTACTCATAGACCCGTTTTTCTACTTTCTATTTTAAATGAGGCCAGTGAATGGGGAAAAACTACTGGAAGGAACTGTTCTCCCTAGATACAATCGAACATAATGCTGGTTGGATATCAATGCATTTCTATTATGTTTTCCATACACAAAATGCCAAGTTAAGTATACTGTCACATTTTATTTTGTATACCTAAACTGTAAAATCAAACTCTTGTCTTGTCCGTTCGGTCCAACCATCGAGACGCTATCGCGATATAATCGCGACACAAAAGTGGCCCACTGGGAAACTTCCCGGCCTCCCGTTGGGCCAATCCGTCCTTGATATTATTACAACTTAACACAATATAAAATATGGGGATCGTAAATGAGAAAATCAAATGTGTACAACAAAGATCATTACCAACTACGCACAAGCTCTTTCAACTGTTTAATACTAGCTGAAGTGTCGATGTAAACTGTGCTCTTTAGATACACCGATAAGAAAAAGTCTAAAGAGTTAAGTGTAATCATCTCAGAGTCCAGGATAGGTCACCAAACCTGGAAATGACTTTATCCGGAAACAGCACTCAGACGGTGGCCATAGACTGTCTTACCGTATGGGCTTGGATCCTTCCTGCTGAAACCATATTTCAGCACTGTAACCAGGAAACTGTTGAAGTATTTTCAAATTTCCTTCGTTTTTAATGACAGTTATTACCTTGACTAAAAATCATAATAATAATCATTGTCACGCGGTGTTGCTACGATGGAACTTAGCACAGAATGCACAATAAACAAATTTGAAATATAAGCAAGTAAAATACCTAACAATTATAGTCGTGCGTTATACATAACCCCCCTATTATAAGGAACACAAGGGATGTGTTCTCAGTCGGAGTTTTAATACTCTCTATCGCTTTTTACAAAATTGAGAATACATATGGTTTCAAACTGAACACATTATGGAAACCCATTGATGAACTATCAGAGTCATTTGTAACTTCATATGAATTAGGTCCTTGCTTAGAAATAATCCCGCAAAGGTTTGTATATAAAAGAAACAAATTCTTAACTTCTCCATTTGTCGCTGAAGATTGATAGCTGAAACTCGTGTTTTGCTGCTCTTGATACTAGTCTATCCTCTGCCAAAATAATCATTTGATCATGAACTAAAGCTATAATATTCGTGGATAATTCACATTTTCTGTTATATGTTAAGAGAGACTTGCTCAAAGTGTAAAGTTTCTAAAGAATAATCGGCACCACTATAAGTTCGTTCAACTATTTTTGAACATCGTTATAAATCATTGCTCATTTTTTATGGTTCCTGTAGCAAAGCGCACGTGATAAACGTCCGATTTATCGATAAACACGTTCGGTTTGATTGCCATGTAGATACTACACCGAAATGTGTCTTACATTCACACTAAACTCGTTTAATCTTAACTTCCATAACTTGCTTAAAAACTGATTACCGTTCTTAGAAAGAATGACTTCTACCTTGCTTGTCTCAGGAAAATACCTTTCATTTAAACACCGTAAAAAAGTATTAGAGGTGGCCTTTTTTAAAGGGAACAATAGCATATACTTATTAAAAGCATCCACAACCACAAGCAACTGAGTGGCTCCGAAGGTCACATTAAATATATACAGACTACTTGATTGATACCGTCCGGAAAAACACTATGCATTTTCCCTACTGAACGCCACGATACCTTGGATTTCTGACATAAATCATAACTGGCGATAATTTTCCTACAAGAATGCCCCACGTTGTGCGCCAAATTTAACGGACCAATTACTCAGCGGTCAATGTACATTAAATTTATAACAACTGGGTGGGCTTTTGATAGAATAGCAATCTTTATCAATCATTCAAATAAATAAATTTTATTTTATTGTGAAATAAATATACAATTTACTGCCTATACAAACGGCAATACCGAGATCCTATGTCACTTAGCTTTGAAACATCTATCTGGAAATTTCAGAACATTCAGCTACTATAGAAACTGCTAAATACTTCATATATACTTTGGGTGCCTGGCTTCAAGCAGAAATCAATTATATTCTTTTCTGGTCGTATTAAAACTCTCCGCTTTTGATGGCAGTTACTACCTTGACTAAAAATCATATTAATAATAATTACCACGTGGTGTTGCCACGATGGAACTTTTGCACAGAATGCACAATAAACAAACCTGAACTAAAATGTAAACAAGAAAATAGATAAAGCCTGTGGGTGTGCGTTCTACAAGTTATAGTGTAGGAACTATTAGCTTTGAAATGTGCCTTTGAAATGAATGCACGATGCACACCAGACCATGGTCCTGACGAATTTGAATTCACTCAACGCCACGCCGATTCCAATGCGTATTGGTTCAAAAGTTGTCCAGGTTCAAAAAATGAATACTATTTTGAAACACCTTGTGTAAACAAAGAAGGAAGACTAGTCACCCTATTATGATGGGTACATTTGAAGTAGAAAGGGATTGTATTGATTTGTTGGTTTATTTCAGTTTCAATTCAATTTCAAATTGTACTGTTCTTTTCGTTCTATTATTTTTTAACGGTTCTATCTTTATTGTATACATTTAATTTTCCCGTTTACCATGTCCTATGATCCCCATCCTGTATATAACTTATATTTAATAAAGTAATACAGAACAAACTGCCATTAAAAAGTTATACGAAAAAAAATGACTCCAAACGTATACACAATACACAACTTTCAAGTGAATCACCTGCGGAAATTTATAAACCATGTTACTATATAAATTTATCATACATATGTTATATTATGAAATAAAGATTTCGCATATAATTAAAGTTTAAACCAAATTTTCTCGAAAGGAACTTTTTCATATTACAATATTTTGCTTTTGGGTTGATTTAAGATCCTGGGGATATTAATTATTGCAATTCTCTTTCGAAAAGTGGGATGGAAGCAGAGAGAAAGGACATATTTTCAATAAGAGCTTGAAACAGAACACGAAACGGAAATACAAGGGACTATATGGAAAATTCACTACATGGAAATAATTTAGTATAAGCAGTAAAGTGCTATAATATTTTAAAGTTCCCCACCAACATCTAAACATATTTCCGCGACATTTCTAGGGGATATTAAACGGTATTTGTCATTGCGTGCTACGATAAAGCTGATAAAAGCAATTTACGATGACATAAAACGGGTGTCTAATATCTATGCGACATCGGTGAAGCAGTTAATAGGCAAATAAAAGAAACAGGATGCAGTTTATTCAGTGAAGAGTAACAGGGTGAATACTTCAAAATAGATTTTAGAAGATGCGTTGATAGTGAAATTGAATATTCAAATGGAATACTAAATAAATAAATTAACGAAGTTAATTAAATAATCTGAATATGAATTAGGTATTTTAATTTTTCTGGTAAAAATATACTTTGTTACTAAGCGAACAAAACTGGCCTACACATAATCAAAAATGAAAATTTTTGTTACCAGTTAATGTGCTTGATAGAAATGAAACTATGTGAAATGTTTCCACTATATTTTACAAATGTTGTGGTCTAATTGGTAAAAAGTTGTTTCAAATGAACTGACTTCACTTTTTCGAAAGTCCCTTGTTCCGCATGCATCATTTGATAACAACGTGTATAACAAATTAGAGTTTTTTCTTGAGACGGTAATAGTATTTCACATTTTTTTTGATTCTATGTGTATGAGGATACCGAAATACTTTGGTGCCACATTCAAAATGAGTCGTTTCAAAATAGATGTCACTTATATCTCATAACATATATTTCATGTATATCTAACTTTTCCCGTAAAATCTAGACAACTAAAAATGTCAGTTTGTTTTTGACCGAGTGTATCTCAGTTGGCTTTGATCAAATGTGAACGAATTTTTAATTTAACATACTAGTTAAAGATCTGTCTTTTATGAGGCTAATAACAGTAAGATTGATTAAAATAAATCCTATAGTTAGAATAATATTTAATCTAAAACTATACACACATCATTTAAAAAAAAATCGTTGTTAAACAAGGGGAACATTATCATTTATCTTACTATCTTCACTCTCATCATCAATGCCAAAAACTGATTCACAAGTTTCGAAAGTATTTTCACATAAGCCTTCATGAACAAAACAACTAAACATTTCTGTATAAGGAAGTGAATTAGCTGCACACTTGCAATGATTACATTGGCACAGTTGCACTTAATGAGTTTAGTACAGTCTGGAGTGCTCGAGAAGTACAGCAAGCAAAAGGTAATAGACGGTTGTTATCATGCTTCCACTCAGAATAAATTGGATCTGGTAGTTTGGGATATGTTTTATCACATTTGGCCTGATGACAAGCTCTTTGTATAGCTAGTCATAGCGACGCGACGGTTTGGTGGGAGGAAGATATTCTCCTACCACTTGTTTTGGTGTGAGAACGCAACACCTAAGTTCTGCAACAGTGGTAATTTTTGCATATATACATTGCAAGCAGAATCCTTGATATATAACTTGTTTTTCCAAGGTTTGTCATAGCTTGTAAAATGTTATCATTAGCGGCAATAAAGAGTTTGCTGTTAGATATGCCACATATATTACATGTAAGTCAATAAGGCCTTCTGCTTTTAGCCTGCCCCACTTTCAGTATACGAGTGTAAGGGAAACACTTCGCTTTCTCCTTCCACTTTCAGTGATAATTTGACATATTTTGGCAGACATAGATATTAGAAATAACACATTTATATCAGGACAATGTATGTCCTCTTATCATAGCTTCATTTGCATATAGTATTATTTTGCTGTCAGTTTCTTCATGTGGGCTGCTCACTGAGGTCATGTCCTCATTTTTTGTTGTTGTTTTGTTTTGCATTTTCCAAGAGCCTCTCAACTAGAAAATTAGATAATTCATCCTGGGTTTTTTCATGAGAAAGAAGCTTCTGTCTAGTTATAGAGTGGATGACAGTTTTACATTCTATTGTAATAAAAAAAGTTTCTTAGTGTTTACTACAAATAAAGAAATGCAGGTACTGAAGTCTCTGTTTTACGAGAAAACTGTTTGGTAGACATAGAACATGGTAATAACTAAGGATAATAAACACAAAAAAAGCTGTTAATAAAAAAACCCTTCAAATTGGGTAAAAAATTCACTAATGTTTTTAGCTATTTAGATTTTACGGAGAAACATGAAATAACAAATGAAACAACAGATACATGAAAATTGATAATAACGCAAAATAAAGAACATAAAACAAGCTGCCATTAAAAAATAGGTATTAAAATCGGATGATAATGAACCGACTTAAGAGTAAATATATGTTATGGAATACAAATGACCGCCATCTTAAAAGGACTCCATTTTGAAAGTAGCATCAAGGCATTTTGGTATCTCTACTTATACAGAAACAAGAAAAAAAGTGACTTGCTTTCTTCACCAAGAAGTACACGGCATACCCAATAGTCCCTGACTATAATATAAAATTGATATAATAATATTCGTCTTATTTAATTATGTTATACCATCATATGCAATATTGGTGAGAAAAGTTGACCCACATAAGAACTTTTTGTGAATAAAATATTACAACCTGTAGAGCAGTTTCCAATTTCGGAAGACGATTCGAGTTTATAATTTATAGTCGAAAACATGCATTTTATAGCTCAAATATGGGCCTTATAAGCCAATCTTATGCGCTTCATAAAAATGTATTAGAGATGAAACTGAATAAATTTTGGCAAACAAATCCAGTGTTAGGTTGGTATATATGTCAAAACCTATTTAACTATACAAAATTTATTAAACAGGAAAATAAATATTGCATTGTGGCGAGGTATTTGGAAAAAAGTCATTCTCAGAAACTCAGCAATGAGATGAGTTCATCATTTAATTAGGCCGATGGCTGAAAGTCACGATGAGAAAGTAAATTGCAATAAAATATTTATACACAGATTTATGAAAGTTGGGATAATAATTTTACATTTTCTTGTACACAGGCCCTTTTACCCTAGCGGTATTTCTAATTAAAAATGTATTCAGTTTTTAAGAACTCATTCCGACTAGTCATTATTTTTTAATTAGTTGAAGGAAATTACTAACCACTAAATTCGTAAACAGTTGAGCCGCAAATCAAACTTAATTCATATTTTTTATCAAGCTTTCCGTTTGACCGCAACAGAGCACATTATATTTGAAGTAATCTATTTTAGTACGAGTATTTAGTATTTACATGCCATTAAAAATTGTATGTATAAACGACAAATCAGTGTAATCTAATTTAGTAGTTAAAATTTAAAAACAAGTTGATTTGGCTATCTTTCATAGATTCGAAAGTAAATGTTTACACAAGGTATCCCAAATACACAATATCTTGAAGGTACTTTTTCTAAGGATGTAATAGAGTGCTGGAAATTCTTTTAAACATTCTTTGTCCCTCACTTAAGGAAATAAAAGCAATTTAATGGTAGAAAAAAGGCAACACTGTTTAATACATACTCGACACTCACTTTAACAATAAACATAAACGTATAATAACAATTCACTGGCCAACACACATTTTGTAGCCTGGGATTTGTTAAGTTTAACCAAGTAATTTTGGGGTGCCTAATCCCAAAATGCCGCCAGATTTGTTCTATCAGATCTACTTTTCGAAATTTACTATTTTCTGACCTATGTAGGAACAATTCACTAAAATTAGATATAATGTTTTGTTATATAAGTTTTAAAATATTACTATTTGATTACAACTTTCAACTGAAACACAAAAAAAGTGGGTAGAAGGTATTTATTTAACAGAAAAAAATATACATATTATGCAACTTTCAATCATCACTTAAAAATTTCCTTTTATAAGATTTCCTTGCGTGAGGTTTACCAGAACAGTCCCGCTGAAGATTCCAGCAGTAATCGGCCATCATGTGGGTATCCCATCTTCCTTGGTACCTTTCTTCCATAATGCGGATGTCTTGGTGAAATCTTTCCCCCTGTTCTTCACTAACAGCACCTAAATTTTCTGGAAAATGGTCCAAGTGGCTGTGAAGGTAATGGACCTTAATGCTCATGTTACATCCGAGTGTGTGAAAGTTAGAAAGCATCTGTTCTACTAATTCGACGTAATTCTCTGCTTTATGTTTTCCAAGAAAATTTTTAATTACTTTAACAAAAGAGCACCAGGCATTAGATTCAAGCTCGTTCATTGATGTCGTGAAATGCGGGTCCTTTATAAGTTGCCTTATCTGAGGACCATCAAAAATTCCAGCCTTCACTTTTTCTCTACTAAGCCTTGGAAATTTAAGTGTCAAATACTCAAAACAAGGTCCATCTCGAGGCAAAGCCTTAACAAATTGCTTCATGAGACCCAGCTTGATATGTAATGGTGGCAAGATGATTTTGTTTCTGTCAACCAACGGTTCGTTAAGAACGTTCTGTTCTCCTTGAACTAAAGCATTTCTTAGAGGCCAATTTCTGGTAATCCAGTGCTGGGCCTTAGCTCTGCTGTCCCACAAGCATAAAAAACAAGGATATTTTGTGTATCCACTTTGTTGTCCGAGGAGAAAGTTTACCATTTTTAGATCGACACAAATCGACCACTGATGCTCTTCATACTTGATTTTTTTCAGGACCAATGATATTCTCGCGTATTCCTCTATCATAGTGGTGGAATGTCCAATAGGTATAGAACCATTTTTATTACCATTGTGTAAAAGTACACATTTTAAACGTCGGGAAGAACTGTCTATAAAAAGACGCCATTCACTTGGCGTGTATTTTGTTAACCCATCTTCTCCACGAGACCTCTTATGTCATTATAAAATACTAAGTTATTTTCTTTAGAGAAATACGGCAGCAGATCTTTCTCTCTGGTACGATAAAATGTAATATTAGTACTTGGACACAGTAAGTTTTTTTCATTTAATCTGGAAGCAAGCAATTCGGACGATTCCTTTGAGAGGTTCATATCTCTAACAAGATCATTGAGCTCTTGTTGACTGAAACGTTGGGGACTTGTTGAAGGTCCTTCAAAATTACTGTCACTTTCACATTTTTTGAACTGCACCTCATCAGGCGATGTATCTGAATCATCCTCCAGAAGCGTAGGCAAGTTACTGAACGTTGGAATAGGTATTTCTTCAGAATGAGGAAGAGGTCTTCTTGCTGACTCCATGTTAGGGTATGTTCATTTATGCCGGTTATTGCGATTAATGTCTTTGATGCTGATAGAACAAAAATAGCAGTCATCATGACGGTTTTCTGGCTCCCTCCATACGATAGGTACTCCAAATTTTAAGCACGTTCTCTTTCCGTTTGTCCACTATCGCAAATGTTCTACACATGTTTTGCATACGAAATGTGGCGCCCATGATTTATCCTGGTCTCCTAACTGGACGCCAAAATACGCTAAATATGCTCTTTTTATAAAGTCAGATATGGGTTTTCTACTTCCCTTGAAAGAGTACTCGCCACAAATATAACAAAAAACGTCTGGGTGGTTCACACAATTCCGTCTGCTTGTAGAAGCCATTTTTATAATTCGAATTTTTAATATTCACGCAATAATTTAGAACAAATTAGTACACAGTTATCACACGAAAGCACAATACCTGAACTGTGGCATACAGTCAGAGATACGGGAAACCCTATGTTACAGGTAAATGAAATAGGGTGGGGACTGGGGTTGTTTCCGGTTAGGCATGTAGATTTGTACAGTAATGGGAATACCGCGAATTATAAAAAGACTAATAATTACATTCTAATTTCAGGTAAGAACATACAATTTTGTTCTCCTAAATATTTAGTTATTTTGATTTTGATATTATTATTCGTATAAGTAATAAATTTCACCATGGTGTATCTCAAAAACTAGAGCTGCTAGGGAAAAAAGCGAGTTATTTTTGGAACCAGCACATCAGAAATACCCTAAATCAGTTCGTATTTTCCAGGCACCACGACAAAAAATTTATTTTGTTGGCCAGTGATTATTAATACCAAAATATTCCAACAGAGAGTAAAAATTAATTTACAATAGTAATAAATACTAGAAATAATACTTAAATAGGTAGCCAAGTCGTCATCTCAATTTATTTAATTGAAGATTAAATAAATTTTGCCAACACACACTTTTTAGTGATTTATAAATTTGTACCATAATAAAAGAAGTGCTTAAGCTTTAATTGCGATTGCCCACTAGTAAAGGATTTTTACCATACAAATGGAAATTCCTCTTCAGGCCGTTGTGCATACCATTCGCATACCGGTTTCTGGTTTTTGCCTTCATCAGTGCGAAGTAGGTATACAAGGTGGTCTACTTTATAGTAGCAGGACTTGGGCAATTGATAGAGGACTTCAATTAAAGGTAAAAAGTTCTAATTAACATATGTCGAAAAGTTCCTTGTTTTCGAGATATAGGGCGCTATAATTTGTAAAAAAATTTAGTTTTCCGGCAGTTACTAAGAAACTACACAAGCTATCGATTTGAAATTTGGCACGTGCGTTTTGCTTTAATAGTGCTATGTTTTTGTCAGTACTACACATTTGTTTTAATATCCAGTGGCGTAGAAATTGGGGTTTAACACCACTTTTCCGTCTAGTACTTGTACGCCAATGGATTTTCCAGAAATATTAATGATTTTTTAAATTAGAAGAAAAAAGTGTTCTTGCATTTTTTCCATGCGAGGCACGGTTTTCGAGTAAATTAACTTCAAAAGAAACTATCATGCTCCAAATGCTGACTTGTAATTAAATAATTTTAATAACAATAACAACTCTTTAAGTAAGTTATGAAGAATAAGTTTTGATATTTGGCAAAACAAAGGATTGTCAAACTCGTTAAGAATTTGAATTGGGTTCATTCAAATCTTTCAAATGCCTTTTAAGTTTTTCAATCAAGAATATGCTGACATGCACTTCGTTTATGGATTTTCTAATGGAAACACGGCGGCTGCAGCTCGAGAATATCTCAGGCGATTTCCTAGCAGAGACAGCCACATCCACATTACTTTGCGAATATGCACCAACAATCCTTATCATCGTAACGCTAATGAAGTAAGGAGAAATAACCGCATCCTTCGAGAATTTTAGGGAGATCCACGGACAAGTCAGAGAAGAGTGTCTAGAACCCTTGGTCTCCCTAAACCCTACTATTGTACGATCATTAAAATGGGATCATAGACGATCTTTTCTTCTGCAATCAGTCCAGGGTTTGCAGCCAGAGATGAAGTACGCAGAATGGTATTTTTTAGGTGGCTTCTGGACTCTGTTGAAAATGATGTGGATTTTCTAAAAAATATTTTATGTACTGGCAAGTCATGTTTTATTCGACGAGGAATTGTAAATTTTCACAGCCAGCATGTGTGGGCACATGAAAACCCACATGAAATCAGGTCACATAATTTTTAACAAAAGTTTAGTATTATTGTTTGGGTCGAGATTTACAATGGTCATCTCTTTGGCATTTACATACTACCACATCGGCTAAATTCTGGAAACTTCCTGGAGTTTCTGGAGACCGAGAGGCCTAATATGTGGGACGAAATACCATTAAACCTGTGCATACAAGCCTTTGTTCCAGCTCGATGGGTGTCCGGCGCATTTCGAGTGAATGGTCTGTAACTGGCTGGATGCAAATTTTGAGTGACGGTGAATTGGTCGCAGCGGTCCAGTTGCATGGCTACCGCGATCACCAGACTTAACCCCTCTGGATTTTTATGCATAGAGTCATCTCAAAGAAACCGTCTATGCCTCTCTGATGTCCACGAGGGAGCAAATTGTGTTTAGAATCCAGAACGCGTGTGCAGAAATTAATCACTATATGCTACTAAATTTAAACCATTCAATTATAAGACGCTCCCGATTACGCAATCAGCAAAATGGTTCTCATTTCGAAAATTTATTAGATTAATTTATTTGTGATTTATTTGTAGCCATTATTATTAAAAAAAATTTTGTTATTAAAAAGTTATTATTGTTATTAAAATTATTTAATTACAAGTCAGCATTTGGTGCACGATAGTTTCTTTCATCTTTGAAGTTATTTTACTCGAAAACCGTGCCTCGTATGGAAAAAATGCAAGAATACTTATTTCTTCTAATTTGCAGAGGCAATTTAAAAAATCATTAAATTTTATGAAAAATCCATTGGCGTACAAGTTCTAGATAGAAAAGTGGTGTCAAACCCCAGTTTCTACGCCACTGGATATTAAAACAAGCGTGTGGTACTGACAAAAACATAGCACTATTGAAGCAAAACGCATGTGCTATATTTCAAATCGAAAGTTTGTGTTCGTTTCTTAGTAACTGCTGGAAAACTTAATTTTTCTACAAACTTCAGCGCTCTGTATCTCGAAAAGGAAAAACTTTTCGATATATGTTAATCAGAACTTTTACTTTAAAATGAAGTCCTCTATCGATTGACGAAGTCCTACTACTATAAACTGGACCATCCTGTATATTGCTATCATTATGTATGTGCCTCCAGGCAAGAAGTGTATGGTCGGGGAAAGAAGGCCCGCGGAAAGAATGTGATTTCTGCATTCCATTCACAATTAAGCTTAAATGAAATAAATGATTAGTGCATAGCCAATTCTTGTAATCGTTTGGATCTGCACCTACATATTGGGAGAGATATTATGTTTATAATATATGGTTTCGCAGAAAGCTGGCTGCTTATCGGCAGTACTCTTTCGTCCACTGAACAGTACTCTTAGATAGTGTTTATCGACTAAGAGTTGTTGTCGCTATGTATCTACTTTTAGATGAAGGAAAATAAAGAATTGCAGTTTTTACAATTCTGTCTAGGATAATCTATATCTAAGAGCCACATAACAGGCCAGGTTAGAAAATGGGAACAGGAACATAAATCGTTCCAGAAAGTAAACTCCAGATCAAAAACAAGCGAACAAGTTTAAAAACTACTCGCAAAAAAATATCTAGAGAGCTACTTGAACCCAGCAAACCAGAGTTAAGGATACCAACAGGCTTTCTCACAGGTGATTGCTCATTAAGATACCATTTGAAAATATCTGTAGTGGCCAGCAGATAACTTTCTTATACCAGTATACATATATCATCCAACTCTAAGAAAAATCATTCTATTTAATTCTTCACTTCTTCACTCAATTAAATTTTAATACCGTACCTTGAAAGGTTTCATTAAAATTTTTAAATAATTAATTATCAGCGTCATTCGATATTGTCAATAATAATTCATGTCATATATTTTAATAATTTCTTCTTATTGACATTGACATTTTTGTAACTAAATTAGACATTTCAAATGTTAAACTATTAAATTTACCCTTACCCCATTTTATGAGGTCAAATGTGTAA
The DNA here is from genome assembly GCA_029963845.1 of Rhamnusium bicolor. Taxonomy (NCBI): domain Eukaryota; kingdom Metazoa; phylum Arthropoda; class Insecta; order Coleoptera; family Cerambycidae; genus Rhamnusium; species Rhamnusium bicolor. The sequence goes on from JANEYF010002758.1 coordinate 95,961, forward strand.
AAAATTTCAGTTTACATCAGCTTTATTTAAGCACTTGGAAAATATATTTTATTGGCTTGATATAGTATACATGATTTATAATCTTTCATCAAAAATATATTTTTTCTACTCCCTACATAGAAAATACTATTTTGCTCCCTCATTTCAGGAAGCAAAGTAATACTTTTCCTCCCTCGGGAGGAAAATACTTTGCTTCCCTAGGGAGGAAAATACTTTGGCTCCCTCTGGAAGCAAACAAGTAAAATCTTCAAATAAAAAAGTTACTAATTTAGAAAACTTAATGTCGATATTGTCTTTAATTTGGAGTGTAGATCGCAACATGCTGTATTTGCTCCATAATGTTGATGGCTTCAAATCGGCGCATTTTTTGGAAAAGTAAAATAGGACCACTTCTTCACATATTTTTCTTATTTGCCTAGTCTCTATCCAACAATTAAATAGCTGATACTCTATTTTATATTTTTCACGACACTTTAACGGTAATAGATTTAACGAAACCACGTTTGCTTCTTCCAGAATATCTTGAGGAACTTCATCTTCATATTCGGAATACATTATTGTAAACTTTTTGGAAGTTTGTTTACTTTGAAAACAAAAACCAACCTTAGCAACGTTCCATGTACTTTGATTTTTAACAATATTTACTTATCTAAATACCTATTATGACATTTTGACATATTTGGTTTTTTGATTGTCATGCATATGAAAATATAATAAAATATATGTAAAATCAATGTAAAACACTGTAAATGGTCGTAGAAAAAATCATATGTATTACACAGGAGCAAAGTGCCAGTTCCTCCCTTGGATATTGATGCCCTCCGCTTCGCGTCGGGCATCAAATTATCCGCGGGAGGAAATTATGCACTTTTCTCCCTTGTCATACAAATAGCTATTTTTGTAAAGACAAATACAAAAAAGTTTGGGATCCGTGGACCGCCTTTCTGCTGGCAAATTTTGCTCATCATCGAATTTATCATTGTCTTTGGGCTTTAGAACATGTATGCCATTGAAAGCTTTATGTCAAAAACTGTGGCTGCTATCGCGATACTACAGACATGCAGACAGATTTTTTTCCATAAAGTTATGTTTTTTCATTATAATTCGTCGTGATTCGTCCAGAAATGCAATAAAATTTTTTAATTTTTTTCCCGAAATTGTACCTTTTTTCTTCTTTCATTTATTATGTCTCGTCTGGTGGTGCCACATTCACCAAATTTAATGTGTCACCTATAATTTTTTTTACAATCTTAACTGCCAAATTTGGGAAGTCTCCCATTGGTATTTTTCGTTATCGGGGATACACACATGCACACACACACATACGCACCGACAGACATCATTAGGAAAATAGTCTAAATGGATTCAGGAGGGTTCAAAACGTATATATCAATCAAAATCTCGAGGTCGAAAAAAAATCACGATTACTATACTTCCCTATATTAGGTATAAAAAAGTAAAAATGGGCAAAGTTGAAAGGAATGTATATCGATTCTGTACAGATGAAGCGGAAACCGAGGAAGATATACTTTGCTCATGTAAAGTCCTAATCCACCAAAGGTTACAACATGTGGAATACGTATCCAAAACACCTGCCGAAGTAGAAATCAGAGCCCCAAGGAATGTTTTAGGATCATCAATATTTAGCGAGTAAGAACAAATTATAGGCGTCTATAAAAAAATATAAAGTGAAATGTTCCAACACTTAGTGTCAAAGTGTTAAGATTAAGTCTTTAGAAGGCTTCTAATATTATGTAAATAGATTATTTACTGGAAATAGTACACATTACACAAATAACATTATGATATAATGAAATATAACTTAATTTATTTTTAATACATTTATTTAATTTACTTTTCATTAAGTAAATATAGCAAAAGTATGATTGCCATCGAGCAACTTCCCTTTCGTTGCCACCCGGTAGTTGCCCCCACGGCACTAAACAGAATAAAACAAACAGAATGCAATTTAACCAGTAGGACAATTACGTATCTGTGTGATACATTTGGATAATTTAGTAGACGCTTTATTTTTTGCAGAAAAGGGCAAAAAACCTGTTATTTTAAAACAAACGCTATTATATTATCAAAGGCTATTAATCTTCATTAAGGTTGTAGGGTGGTCTCTGTTTTTCTTGTTTTCCATTATATTTTATTTTCTAATTTTATTGTGCAATTTCCACTTTCAGTGTTGCATAATGTTATTCCTAAGTCATTTTAAATTGTGCAAATAAAATATAATTAAAATTTGAAAATGTCTTAATTGGGAAAAAATAACAACCAAATGGGGTGTATACTGAAAATATTTTTCTTATTTATCCTGTATTTACTATTATTACCAAAGGTGCACAAATAAAATAAGGTTATTGAAAACGAGGTTGGTGCAACATTTTTATATTTTTAGCAGATTAATACGATAAGAACATATTCCAAGAAAATTATCCACGCCTGAGGGCTAGCAACCACGTTCTTAAAGGTGCGAACGTGACAGCAGCAAAAAAATACGGCAAAGCTTGATAAATTAAAAGAATAATAGGATATTATTGAAATATAAAGCTTTAGTAGATAATGTATGCTGGAGATAAAGCTTTAGTTACCGGGCACACTACTATTTTAAATTAAAACAACTAAATTTATATCGTACCTCATGTAAAAACTTATTAGTAATTTTGTATGGTTTTTAGGTAAGTACAGGGTATCCGCATGAATTTGTAATGGTCCACTTTTGATCGCCCCGAGTTTGGCATAATAGAAAGTTTAAATTTATTTTTGACCCCGTTAGTTATGTAAAATCTGCACAATTAAAGTGTGCAGGAAGTGGCGAGATGGTTTAAATAAGAGAACCTAGTGGGACACTGATTTGAGTTTGTTGCCGTAAGTGTGCTGATTTATTTTGTACCTGAAAAGGATTGATTATTATTGATTAATATAAAATCAAAATTATTTAGTTGTATAGTGTGTGACTTGGTACGTTTAGTAAAATGCCAGTTTTGGTGCTACGTAGGTAAAATTTGTCTCCTGTGGAGATAGCTAAAGTGCATGAACACCTGTAACCTGTAAGTGTCGCTATTTATGTTTCAACTCCGAGGTTTACCATGAAGGAGCTATTAGCAGAGGATTGTATTTAATATCACGTTTTACTGGAATGTATGCTCTTACATATGTCACGGCGTGTTTCTCTGAGTTGTACCGCTGATGTTTATTTGTGGGTGTTTTCAACATAATCTACCAAATTTACTTTTTTTTGGCTTAACGTTAAATTAAAAAAAAAAAAAATTCAACTGTTAGAAATAATATGTTTGGTTCTAATAGCTGTGAGTAGTTTTCATCTGAGAGGCCCTTCCATTACTTTAGTTATGTTTTAAACCATGTAAAGAGAAACATGAAATCGAATAAAAGAAACAATATCTAGTTTTAGCCAGTGAAAGAATTAAGTATCTATTTGATATATTGCCACTAATTTAGCATAAGCTTTCTGTTTCGGTAGCAGTTAGAAAGCATAGCGTCGGATACGAGGCCGACTTTAATTAAACTTGTTAAACGAAAGTTCTTTATCGAAAAGCCACTTAGTTTATGAGATACTGCTGCCACTCTGACATTTACTTATTAAAAGTTAACATACAATTTTGCCAGCATAAATCAAAACTTCCGTTCCTTTGACTTTGACTCTGGGAATGACTAATTAATTTTACTCGATCGATTTTTACACGTTCTCCTATTAAAGTTACGGCCTATGAGGAAATTGGTTCTTATGCTGTAATTTGTACACAGATAGAACATTTTAAGTCCTTTAAATTATAATTTGAGGTTTTCCTTTTGCACAAGTGTCACTGAAGTTAAATAATTTAAATTAAATTTGTAATTCAGAAACATATAAGATACAAAACAAAGCAATCGAATAAAAAATGTTACCGGATGACCTAGAAGTTATGTACAGGGTGAACAAATTTCGATGTTTGTATAGGGTAACTCGGTAACTGTAGGAGATACAAAAAAATGGAAGACACATTCTCTATCTCTTTTTTTGAGACAAATTCACTGGGCGAAAACAAAAATTTGCTATCGTCTTTTGTTTTCGAGTCATAAACAAAAGTTCGATTTTTCGTCTTTTAGACACATGTCAATATCTGTGATTCATTTTTGACGTTACATTTTGTAAACTTCAAACCGCGAAAACTTGCTTAAGTCAAATGGAACACCCTGTATTTTTCATATCAAGTTATGTGTAATTAAATTTCTTTTTTTCTGATATAAGCATTGTGGAAGTTTAAGTTACAACTTTTTGAAATATTTGCGATTTTCTTACAAATTCACGAGTTTTTAGTAAAAATTTTATTAAATTAGCCATGATTAGAAACAATCAGTAATGTCAGTCATCCTCTTATGTCAAAAATGCCACCGCGTTTAAATTACACCCACGAAGACTTTTTGAATTTGTTTATTATTTATGGAGAATGTGATAAAGTAATATCAAGAACTTTGGCGGATGCTCTTGCCGAGAACTAAAAAATTTGAAGATAAACCGTGTAAGAGATTTAGGAAATGAATTTCAAGTGAAATTAGTGAATACAAAAACATCGTTTGTAATTTCTGGTATGTTTCACGAGATATCCAAAAAATATATTTTGCTTAGATCACCAGATCTGTATCTGGTGATCTAACAATTCTTTGTAAACTGCCAATAGGACAAATGTACAAAGCAAATGCTTGGATTCAACAAAATTGGTAGTGAACCAAAAGTAATTGCTGAATTATTAAAATTACCCAATGCAAATTTATATACAGGACATTGTTTTCGTCGTTCTGGCGCCACTATTCTTGCAGATAGAGGAAGTGAGACCTCAACAGTTAAAAATTTCGCTGGCTGGAAATCAACTGCAGTAATGGAAACCTATACTGAATATTCCTTAAGTAAAAAAAAAAGAGATCGCCACTACTATTGTACGGTCAGTTGATAGTATTGAATCAGAAATAGCCGAACATATTAGCATTAACATCATCTACTTATAAAGAAAATTATTACGTAGATTTAAAAAAAAAGAAAGCATTACTTACAAAAATTTTACATTTAATAAACGTACTTTTGCTATAAAAAATAGTAATACTAAATAAGGAAAATTTAAACTGACAAATTGAGATTGAGTTAATTAACTTTAAAATAAGTTTATAGTTTAATAATTTTTTTATAATTTTGTAGTTTTTTATTTAGCCGGTCGTAGAAAAAATATACGGTACTCGAGTAGATTATATATCATATATGGATATCATATCCACTCTTGTTGAAATTTTGAGAACGTATGTATCGTATTAAATGTCAACTTTTACATATATTTTGACATTTTCTTTACGGCCGATCTAGCCGGATGTGACGTTATCGATTTTTTTTTTAATGGTAACCCCAATTTTTTCATTATCCTGTTAAAGGTTAAAATTTAGTATTTTTTCATTTTTTGAAATTTAAAATAGATTAAAATATAGCAAAGACACAGGGAATTGTTCTATTTTCCCCTAGTCGGTGATGCACTGTAACAAGCCATAAACTTTATCAATAATTGTCAATCGGTAGATGTCAAGCAGGCCATGAAATTGATTTTTGGTCACTGTAATGATGCAATTTAATATATATTTTTAAACGAAAAATGAAAAAAAAAAATATTTTTTTATTTTGTAGTCCAAGAATTCAATAATTTTATCCTTTATCTATTGTTTTTAAATAGTATTTTAATACCTTTATTATGACAAAGTTTGTTTTGATTTCTAATGATGTACGCATTCTGAGGAAAAGCCTTTTAAACGATTAATTTAAGAAAAACGATTGTAAAGAAATTACAAAATTATCGTTTTTCCAGAAAATCTAAAAAAAGGTCCCAGTTAGCCGTGATATCTTAACAAATTGGGAATCAGCATAAGATTTGTGCTAAAACTCATTTAAACTTATTGCTCTTACGATTTCCCAAATCTCAATAGTGAGCATCGATATGAACACATTTCATACATTTCATGTTTTATGTTATTAATTATATATTATTTTAAGTTGCAGAATATATGTATGTACATATTTATGACGCATGTAAATATTTTTTTTGTAATATGACACTAATAGATATCTATTTCATTCTATAAAACATCTTGGTTTGAATTTTCCAGCGATTTTTCCATTAATGGCACTATTTTATACCACCTACCTTTATATTTTTCAAGATATAGGAGTAAATGTCAGAAAAATGAATTATGTTTTACATATCTACGCTGACAGTGCTAATATACCACTTTATAAGCATTTGGCATTTAAATTGATCCCCGAGATATAACATCACAGAATGGCATATTTCTGTTCATTACATGCATCTAGAACCCCTCTAGAATCTTTCAAATCCACCATCTTGAGACCACTTAACTGAACTCTCATCTGAGTTGACATATTTCGATAAAGGTTTTCTCTAAATGAAAATCCAACTCTTTTACCAATTGCAACATCCTCTTTAAGAAATTCTTTCAGTTATGAAACATGTATGGAACTTATCATATCTGAGAGAGTCTTAAGAAAGGCATTTTTAATAGCAACATAAACAAATTTGGAACACCGCTTTGTATTAGATAAATAAATATGACTCGATCGTGAAAAAATTACATACAATGGTTTATTGGCTTGTCATAAATGGCATGTTAGGGTTTTTGTTTATAAAATAACTCGAGCACGTACAATTATGTACTGCGACCAAATGTTTTACGAAAAAGATATTGGAATCAAGTTCCTTTGACCGATAGTAGTAGAATTGTTTCGACCTCAAATTTGTAAGTACTAGAGGTTGGTGGGACGGATAATATCGCAATGGCCATAACCAATATTCGTCAAAGCAATTGAAATTCTCTCGAAGAGGATTGGAGGGATGTAACACCAAACTAACACACAAACAAGTAACACTACCTAAATAGCAAGAATAAAAGTATATTACTAATATCTGTGCTAAATATTTTATGGTTAAACTAATAGGTATTGGGTCACTTCATCGTGGGAACTTTAATTTTTATCTATATCCAGCCATTTTGACAGTGACAACATTTGCCCTCTCTACACTAGAGATCCTGACCCTAGCACAAGGGCCCTAGTATAAGCAAAGTATTAATAAATTTAAGTATAATTCGCATATGTTTGCTAAGACATTCTATCTATAAACAAAAATTAGGAACCAGAAGGGTATTAAGTACGAGATTGATACCCTTACTGCTGAGTAATCCTTAACAAGGAACTAATCAAATGTCTTTACAGAATTCAGACATCTCCAGTCGTTCACTAGTTTTAAGGAAAACAATAGTGAGACATCATCATCATTAAATTTGGCTAATGTAAAAATATAACGTTTTTGTTTTTGTCATAACTTTTTCTGATTAAACTAGTTTACGTATTAATATTTTAAAATGAAAGAAATCAAATTTATGTGCACTTTTCATCTAAACATTTTCTAAGATACTGAAACTGTGCTTTCGGCATATCTAGGTTAACATATGAGGAGTAGACTTTCAAAAAAGTTGTTTTTAAAAGACGCGCTATTATTTCAGTTTCTATATATAGTTTAAAGCACATATTTTAACGTGCTAATGAACATCCAAGGCGCCTTTAAAACTATTAAATCAGCATCTACAAAAGTACTTAGACTTTCAAAAAGCATTACATGCAGAACAGTTTGACACCCGAAAAGTGTTTTAAACTGTGCTGAGTGAACTTAATTCTATTTATTGGGGTTTAAAATAAAACAAAGAAGGTTTAGTGTCATATCCCCAAAATAAGAACAATTATGCAGCTACCGACATGTATTTCAGAGTTATTACCCTCATCAGAGTGGCGTAGTTAAGGAATTGAATCTAGGATGGGATAGATCAGGAACAAGAACTAAAATAAGGCTGGAATTCCTTAGATACGCTACGCTGATGAGGGTCAATAACTCCGAAATACATGTCAGTAGCTGCATAACTGTTTTTTTTTTTGGGATATGGCATTAAACCTTCTTCGTTTCTTTTTGCTTGTTTAAGCAATTTTGAATTTTAAAATTTAGTACAGTGTGTGTCTTGCGTTAATCGCCGTCGAGGGTAAATTGTTTGTCATCGAACTCTTGATTTCGTGAAAAAATTTCATATTTTTGTATTTTTAGGACTTATAAAGGGCATAATGGATAGCGAACACGAAGTTGAAGCTTCTAAAAGAGGCAGCAGAAAACGAAAACGGCACTTAACATCTCGGGAGCGAGAATATACTAATTTTTTAGTAAGGTTTCTTTTTCTTATTATTTTTTTTTTTTTTTAAATAAAGCAATGCCTCTTATTTTATAAATCCAAGTGTATTAAATCCAAAAGGCGTATTTTTTAACGTTTCCGCCGGTTTCCGCCACAAAATACCCAAATCGTTTTTTAGATATTTTTCAAACAAAAAGCTTTATATCTTCTTTGGACAAACAAAAAGCATTATGTTGTCCAAATTACCACTGCCCTTTCAAAAATTTTTGATTTTTGTATAGAACTCTCTACATTTCTAATAACAAAATTTTTTTGCTATTTTTTGATGCCCCACTCGTTTTTCTCCCGTTTTAATATTCACGGTAGCAGTTTTTCCACTTTTTTCAGTTTATAGATAGTAGTACCTAACGCTTTGTATTTTGTATAAGGTAGAATTGAGGTATTTTGCTTAAGCAGCATTTGGTAAATTGGTCAGTCTCTCTATAAGCAAAAATGTAGGAACTAGAAGGGCATTAGGTAAGCGGTTGAAACACCTACCGCTGAGTAACTCATAACAAGGAACCAATAAAAGTCTACAGAATTTTTAGATATTTTCAACCATTTAGGAGTTATTAAAGAAAAAAAGATAGTGTGACGGCACCTCCAAATTTGGCTAGTGTAAAAAATATAACTTTTTTGTTTGTATTTTATCCATTTTACGATAAAACGTATTGGCATCTTAGAATGAAAGTACCTTCACTTTATCATGTATAAATGTCTATTCTTCTATTGTTTGGTAATTGTTTCAGTAGGTGTTTACAATATAATATTATCAATACCTCAAAGCTACACTGGAATATCTTGGAAATGCTAGTTTTGAGATATTTAGCAGTAGTAATACATTTTCAAAAGTAAACACTGGTTTTTCGCCCATAGCGCAGTTGCATTTCATTCTAGAAATAACTGTTTCCGCAGTACAACTTGGAAAATGCTCGCTATATCCGCGTAAATATCTGGAAATACGATTTTTTTAAGTTATCTCACTGTTGCTTTGAGGTATTGTTATATCAGTATAAAAGTCGTCACTGGGAACCGACACTTCCGTTTGAGTCAATAGCAATAAGAAACCTTCAGTCGCATTTTCAAAAAAGTAAGTGCTTTAAAAATAGATGTTTGCAATTCAGACAATATTTTTAACACGCTTTTATTAGCGTCACTTGTATGTTTGTTTGTTTGTTTGTTTGTTTGTTTGTAACCGACTCTTTGGACTCGATTTTGACCCACTTTAAACGGACAGACTTAATTGAAACTTTTGTACACTTACGAAGAACCGGTAACAATACAATAATTTGATAAGTTTATATCATTATCCTGATCAGGATCGCCAGTCCTTTCCTCACGTATCCTCTGCGTGAGAGCAAGAGGCTTAATATTGTAAGTATATTCCGTGATTCTCAGTTCGGTCGTTGGCCGAGCGGGCAAGTTTTAGTCGACGCGAAACGACGGACTCCTCGGGCATGAGTTCAAATCCCATGGCTGAAATAAAAAAAAATTTTTTTTTTCAGAAATATCTATTGGATCGTAATATGTTATAATATCAGCATCAATAAGCAATATAAATATAGTTTAAAAAACTACAAAACACGCTTTCATAGCACATCAAACTAAAAAGTGAAAAATAAATATAGTTTAAAAAAACTAAAAAAACACGCTTTTAAAGCACATCAAACTGAACAGTGAAAAATAATTAGTAATATAAACCAAAAACAATAATGAACGAAAAATACTAGTATTATTGTGAAAAAAGCGTGGGGCGCTTTGTGCCATATTTTTCGTATATCGAGCAACCCACGCCTTTTTCACAATAATACTACTATTTTTCGTTCATTATTGTTTTCAGTTTATCATATTAATAATTATTTTTCACTTTTTAGTTTGATGTGCTTTAAAAGCGTGTTTTTTAGTTTTTTTAAACTATATTTATTTAAGATCTCATTGCTGCTTTGAGGTATTGTTATGTCAGTATAAAAGTCGTCACTGGGAATCGACACTTCCGTTCGAGTCAATAGCAATAAGAAACCTTCAATCGCATTTTCAAAAAAGTAAGTGCTTTATAAATAGATGTTTGCAATTCAGACAATATTTCTCATTAAAAGTTACCCAGGAGCGTTAAAGCAGTAATTTTAGCGGATATGGCATAAGTATTAAAATTCAGCATTAAGAAATTACACATTGGGCGTTGTTCTAATGTAGACACTACTGTGCCTACTCAGTAAACAACATTTTTTTATCTACTGACGCAAACAAATTTTTTGATTTGTATAAACAGTATAAACAGCACTTACTAACAACAAACAACGTACCAAATTGCATAGCCCTAACTTGATGACTTCCTGATATCAGGTGGCACAATGGTCAATATCTCAGAGGAAGACGTCGCTATTTTGCTGGTAGTTAATATTATTCAGTCTGTATGAAGTTTTATTAGTCGGTTTGGATAAAATTAGTAAAGAAAACCTCAAATTCTCATTTAGTCGACGTTTCGACAAAATTTATTGTCTTCCTCAGGACTACAACAAATAACATAAATTATGTATAGATTCAAATAAATAAAGATGTAAAATCATTTAAACACACAGTATGACTCTTTTTTTTATTTTATAGATAACAATAATTTAAAAATTTGAAAAAATTAAAATTTAAAAGGTACATAAATACACAGTTATAAGTAACAAAATGAGGAATAAATATATTATTTAAAAGGTAAAAAATTATTTTTGTTTAAATACAAAGTAACAAAAAAGTAATAAAATATTAGATCAGGAAATCAATCTTACCTAATGAGGTCTTTGGTTTCAGTCAACATAATCATAATCGTCAAATAAATAAATAACGTCACTTATAATAAACGGATTATTGGGTCAAGCATTGACCAATGGGCAATAAATTAATGGTTTTTAACTAGTTTTAATGAAGATCGATATGAAAGAGTGTAAAGGCAAAACAGAAATGAACCAATATATTAACATGAATTTTTAATACACATGAATCCAGTCCCTTATCACAGTAACAATGAAAGAACTATACTAAAAAAATATTAGTAATCACAAAAAAAGACATACCGAATTGTTCTTATTTTCATGTAAAAAGTTAGAAAAAAATGTGTGCATATTTATAAACATCTATTATTGTAATAATTATACAGGGGCTATAATTTTACTAAGTTAGCTATTAAGTTATTATATGTTCTACTCAAATTTTCGGTATCGGTTTAACTCGAAATGATGAGCTGCTAGAGCAGTTTTTCTTTTTTTGTGAATGTGTCTTATGTTACAAAAAAAAAAGAGTCATACTGTGTGTTTAAATGGTTTGAAATCTTTATTTATTTGAATCTATACATAATTTATGTTATATCTTGTAGTCCTGAGGAAGACAATAAATTTTGTCGAAACGTCGACTAAATGGGAATTTGAGGTTTTCTTTACTAATATTATCCAAACCGACCAATAAAACTACATTAAGAGATTGTGGATACAAAACTCCTTAGCTAAAAAAATTATTCAGTCTTGTTGTGTCATTTGAGCAATAGAGAGATACAACATTTGTTTACACCAAAACAAATCCTCAAATATTTTGGTTCTGCGCGCATAAATCTTGAGAACAGTTCAGAATCCTTCGAAATTTGACAGGCCAACATTTTTGCCTGTCGGGCTACTTGAAATACAGAGTGTACATGAACCTTGAGAGCAAACGTACGCGACGAAGTAGCCCAACATGGCAGTCGAGACTTGGAATAATTGATGAAACATGTTATAAAATGAATCCTCACTGCATCACCACTAGAAGTGGCCATTTACTTGCATCACCAAACATTCCATTATTTCATGTGTAACCTTACTAATGTAAATGAAGCAAATCGATTATTGCCTTTTAATTATAAAAATAACTTTTTTTAATTGGTCGTAGCTCATTTAGGAAGCATTTACAGCCACGTATTAATTACTCCACGAACTTAAACAGCAATTTAGGAACATTCTGTATATTACGATTTTTTGCTCATTATGCTTGTAACCCATGTAGAAAAAGTGCATTTAATGAAACACATATCGGGATAGAAAAGGCTGTAATTAAAGGGCAGCTTCTCTTAAAATGTTTGGAACAAAAGTCTTTATTTCCTTTGGCTTCCATAACCTCTTTAAAAAGTATAGGCACTATTTTATGTCAGTAATATATAAAATATCATATTTTCTTAAACATACCACCTTTTGAAATCTTATATTTGAGTTGATATAATATTTGACAGCGTTAGATATAAGGCAATAAATTCACGTGAGCAATAAACAGCCCTAACGAGGTCGACTAAAATGCAAAGCTTGCGCTTTTCTCTGTTGGATATGATCGAATTCAAAGCAGATTTAAAAATTTAAGCTGTGTGCCCGACACACCCTTAAATCTGAGGTAGATTTGTGCGGGATTTCCACGAGTTGTCCTTTTCATTGTGCACTTGATAGAAATATCGTTTTATTGGAAAATGGAAAAAATGGCTGGGAAGGAAAAACAAGCAGTGCGTAAAAAGCGCCGTTTCAAAGATATAAAATATTGGACGAATGTTCAAGGTCCGGATATATACTTTTATACTTTGACGTGATCCGGAAAGCCCAGTTGATAGAACATTTCGAGGGGTAATCGAAATAGGCGCGATCTCGACTCTAAAGGACTCAGCTACCATTAATTTCTGTCTTGACGAATCAGAGACAACTGTGTTTCATTTATTGCCTTGACTGAAGCCACATGTTTCTCAATCCTTTATCTTCATTATTTTTCATTGTGTTTATGCAAAGACATTTAAAATTTGTGGTCTAATTTTCGCATATAATAACTTTAGTAATAGTAATAATAATAATAAAAATTAATAATGAATGCAGTAGGAGATTGCTGATTGCGAAATAATAGGTTAGTGGACAGCAATGAATATTACAAAAAAATAAGAATATGGTAATATAGCACGACCCTCAATTACATGGCTGGACAATAGATTGGAATAATGCAAATTTATAAGAAAAAATGTTGATATCTTCTAAATATCGAAATACGGTTTTTAGGACTTTTTTTGGAAATTTCATTGACAATAACTGGCCTGAATATCAATTTTCCATTGTTCTCAAAAAGACATATACAGAGTGTAAATTAAACCCTTTACAAATAACCAAAATTTCATTTTTACCGAAAATTAAAACCAAAATCGAGTTGAATTTTTTATACCAGAGTAATCTATGGACCAACTAGAAAAAATGAATTCAGCGGATTTTTGATATCTCACTTATTTTTGAATATACGGGATTTTTATTGAAATTAAAATAATTTTTTTTTAAAATGTACCTCTTACTTTTTAAAAACAAGGTAAGTAATGAATTTTTTTTCTTATTGTCAAGTAACCTTGCATACCTGTAAGTGCTTTAGTACCCAGAATTGTAATTGCTTGTTACAGGGTGCCTGCTAAAACATTTAATAAGCATGTGTCACGAAAAATCTGTAAATTTAAATAAACTCTTTGCAGTGCCCTGTATAATTAAAATTAATAATAGTTTTAAAATTTTGAAACTGTGGAGAGAAACAAATAAATATTTCTACACGGTTTATTATTTTTTGTGGATAGGTTGATTATTACCATATTAACAGGGTGGTAAAACTTCCTTGTAATTATACAGTAAATCCCTATAAAACAACACAAAATTGTAGTTAAAATTTTTATTAGACATCATAAATCGTTTTCGACAAAAAAAACAGTTGAAAATCGAAATTTTTCAGTTTAACCTAACATATCTCGAAAACGGTTTGAGATAGAGAAAGACGGCTTGCATGTTCCTATCTTAATTTTATTGGAATAAATATACAAATTTTAGTTTCCAGGGAAACAGCTAGAACAGGTAGTCTAATATCGATTAGGTCCTTCCCTGTTATTAAAAACTTCTTGACATCCTGAAAACCGTATTTCGATATTCAAAATCACTTAGAAGATATATGATTTCAAAATTACCTTAGAAATTTGTATTATTCCAACCTATTATCCAGCACCATACATGGTGACGCAATCGTGCGTCCGACTTCAGTATGTCGAGTTCTATGATAGCTAGAAACTTGATTTAAAAACATAAATAAACTAGACAAAAAGTCTATAACCGGAAATTATTTTCGAATATACACGGTGAGCCAAGACGATTCTACAGAGTCAACTAATATTTTTTTAAATAGAGTGCCATGTATTTCAGAACATTTTTTAAAACCTCTTTGTGGCCTCCTTCCACTCCTGTATTATTATTGCCTCTCTCCCAACTAAGGCTGGGAATCGAATACGAATAATTCGAGTATTCGAATATTCGAGTATTCGAATACGAATTATTCTAATGGGAAATTATTCGAATATTCGAATAGGTACTCGAATATTCGAATATATTTGAGTATTCGAATATTCGATTATATCTGAGTAAATTTGAATATTAAAATATATTATTAAATTATGTACGAATAGGTATGCAGTTTGCATCCAAGCAAAGTAGGTAGATAGTAGGTATAGGTAGGTACCTATTCTAAAATTCAAATATATAAATAGACCACATTAGTGGCACGTTTTACTCCCAGTCAAACTATTCCATCTCTTTCTCGCCTCGACCTTATTCTTACTGTACTAAGGCAGGGGTTAAATTTAAATTTTAAATTTTAGAATACCTGTAAATATTTAACTATTGACTTTTCATGTAATTGTTTTACCTTCACAATTTGCGTCTTTTTAAAAAACATTCTAATTTTAGAGCACTTTTATTTTCTTCGAAAAGGAAAAATAGTTGTGACACAGAAGTATAATAAACTAGCTCTAATTTTGTTTTATTTAAGCTTCAATAGTTAAATGTGAACAATATCACCTCAATCCTAAAATAAAATACTAACTGAATAATTCTGACCCTTAAAGCACATGTACAGGAGACATACACTATTGTGGGTATGGAAAGCAAATCAAATTGCCTGCTTAGTGGTTTACGTCACGACTATTATTGTGGTCTATCCAACCAAATACTCAAATAGAGTATTCACTATTCACTAGTATTCAGTGCTATACCTATTAATAATGAATATTCGAGGATCCGGATTATTCGGATACCTTTTCGAATAATTCGGATTATTCGAGTATTCGAATATTCGAATAGGTATTCGAATAATTCGAATTATTCGAATAGTTCGAATATTCGAATATTTTTTCGAACGAATATTCGAATACTAAAATCTGGTAAATTTCCAGCCTTACTCCCAACCACTTGGCTGTAATGATTTTTTTTGTTGAAATTATGCCATTTACACGTATATTAAAAAAATCACTACAGTTACACATCGATTATAAGAAAAAATATGTTAGTACCAGTAATGAGACATCTGTGTGATGACACTCACTTCACTTCCTAAAAGTATACAGGGTGGCCAAAAATAATTTTGAAATTTACAACTATTTGAACTGAATTTTCTCAATTTTTTCAAATGAAACACCCTGTATATTTTTGGACGATGTGATGTAGAATTGAAAAACGAACATTTTTTTGTACGTACATCCCTATGGTTATTTGTAACCATTTTCGATTTATTGAACAAACGCTATCGAACACACTTATCAAAATACCTTCCCTTGAATTATTTAAAAAAACCTCATTTTTAATTTTTATTGCTGAATTTTGTAATTATTGTTGAATAAATTGAAAATCATCACAAATAGCCACAGGAATGTACGTACAAAAAATGTTCAATTTTACATCACATCGTCCAAAAATGTACAGGGTGTTCTATTTGAAAAAAATTGAGAAAATTCAGTTTAAAAAGTTGTAAATTCAAAAACCCTTTTTGGCCATCTTTAGGAAGTAAACACATCTGAGTGTCATCACACAGATGTCTCATAACTGGCACTAACATATTTTTTCTTAAAATCGATAGTTGTGATTGTAGTGATATTTTTAATAAACATGTGTAAATGGTATAATTTCAACAAAAAATCATTACATCCAAGTGGTTGGGAGAAAGTCAATAATAATACAGGAGTGAAAGGAAGCCCTAAAGAGGTTTCAAGAAATGTTCTGATATACATAGCATTTAATTAAAAAAAAAAAATTACTTGACCCTGTAAAATCGTCTTAGTTCACTCTGTATACTCGAAAACAATTTCTGGTTATAGACTGTTTTGTCTAGTTTACTTATGTTTTTAAAACAAGTTTCTAATTATCATAGAACTCGAGATATCGAAATCGGACGCACTATTGCCCCACCCTGTATATTATAAAAATAATTTTAACGTAATTTTACCAATTACTATTATATTATATGTTTATTTGTAAAATGAAAAAGATTAAAATGAAGACTAACTTCAAACAACGCATGTTATCGGTTGCATAGTGACGTAATAGGAAAACATGTGCGCGCATTCTATTAAAACTTTCTCGACACCTCTTTTGGTGTCCATTGTGTGCCGTGCTTTAATTTCATTATTCAGGTTTAAAAATTTCTCTATTATGTCACAGCCAATAGAATAGCTTGGAAATTTACGGCAATATCTGATCATTTAAACTGGTTTAAAATTTATATTTTTTTTTATATAACACGAAATAATAATAGAAAAAGCCCCTCCGCTGATGGCCATCAATGCCATATTCTGAAAGGTGATAAACAACGATAAACAATAATGAGATTACGGGTACAGGTTTCGGAATTACTGGTCCTTGTCAGTGCAACGTATTTCAAGGAATGATATTTGCAATGAGATGTATTTGGAACAATAACTAAAAGATAAGTCAAGAATGCATAGATGTGGAATAATAAATAAAATATAAGTGAGGAGAACACTACTGTGCTGTACCATAGTTGGCTTAATTTATCAGACCTTTTATACAATAGTAACATTAGTAGTAGTCAGTAGTAGTTGTGAGGTGCTGGTACCTGGTAAGTAGACCACAAACAGACTCTTTTTTACTGGCCCCCTACTATTCTTCAACCATTTTCTTCACTAGCTTTTCCAAACCTCCTCGACCTTCTGATGAAAGTCGGGATATCGTTCTATGAATGGGAGCTTCCTACTCTTTTGAATTACATTAGATCAAAATCGATGGACCTCAACCGACTAATAAATTAACTGCCATTTTCAAGAAAACGACCCAATGGGTTCTTTTTGTCACTAAAAAGTCACAAAAAAATGCAATTTTCTAATGAACCAGTCAAAAAAATTCGGATATTTCCAAAAAAAAAAAAAAGTTCGTTAGTAGACGAATTGAACTAGGATACGTAAGAAATAAGCATATGAACAACTGCTCTTATCCTATCTACATCCTCCATGTAAAATAAGAAAATATGCTGACAATCGAAAGTCAATCCCAAATTCGGACCATCCTGTACACTACTACTAAATATTTTAATTCACCGATCAAGTTGCGTCATCTCGTGACGATTAAGATTTAACACTAAAACGATTTTAACAATTTCCAGATGATGCCAACTAGATTGCCAGAAATCGACTGTAGTAAATAGTGGTTTGATATCATGCAAACCACTTCAGTAATACTTCATACTTAATTTCATAATATGTTCCAATCGTCTTCAGAAACTACTAAAATTGTAGACACCTAGAATAACAATAAGCGTATGATCTGGAATCGAATTAGACCTCGAATGGAATAGGTCTGTAATAGTAATACTCCATTAGCATCACCGTACAGTGATGCCAAAGCGTCTAATAGCTGCAAAAAGTCAGAGTTTCCGAAGTCATTTTTTCTAGTTATAATCTCACTCGTATGTGTTCTAGTAGTCCATATTTTCAGTCATGAGGTTTTTTCAACAAATATTGCTTCCTCGATAAGTATTAATAAAAAAGATCAAGTTCGCAGAAGTAATAGTAGATGTTCCAGTTTTACAGTAACATTTTGTTCATGTAGTTATTGCATTTGACGTAAACAATAAACCATCTAAAAACTATTATTATCCTGGGAAAGTACAATGTATTTATTTGTTATTTCTCATAGTAATTGTGGTTTTCATTCTACTGGAAGCACTGAAGTTCCTAATAAAAACTTTGATTCAATTAAGAGCAGCTTAATCTAAAACCAAATTACAGGCAAGCTTGTACTAAATGCTCCAAATTGCTTAAAAAAAAAATACATTTTACGTTATAATTCTTACTCCTTCTTCATATTTTGCCAAGTTTCATAACCAAATCTTTCCAACAAAGTAGAAATATATAATTATTTCAACGAAGTGTATGGAAATTAATATGTGTCACACATACAAAAGGACAAGGAATATTTTTAGTGGGAAAATGTCTGGGTAAATTTTCATAATTATTTGATAAGATGTAATTCTCATCAATGAGATGAAAAGTCGCCACAAGCCCAACCCAATCCTGTGACTAGTTTTCGAGATATAAGTTCTTCAAAAGTACCAATAAAAAAAGTGTGCCTTGTACTTTCAATTCTGCTAATACTATTTTAACTAGAAATGAATAACGTGGAAAATGCAAATATTCTGCGAAAGTAACCTTTATTTTTCTTGAAATTCATGCTATTAATTCTTCTGGAAGCACAGATGCCTTTGACTTTTTTTCTAATTTTTATTATTAGCTTGTATATTTAATTTTCATTCACATTCTTGACATTTTGTGTACTTATATTCTTATGAAAATAAATTCTCTTGTAGTTTAGTTTTTTTGATAAGGAAAACTATAAACAAATGTTGTTTGAAAACATTTAAACCCCCAAATCACAAGTTTCAACAAAATTTGCATATTTATTTATTTTTTAATGCAGAAAATCCATTTCTTTGGAATATTAAACTTGCTCCAGTTTTAATGAAAATTTGGATTTGAGGGTGCAACAGGGTTTTGAATATTTTTTTTATAATGTTATAATACAATACAATGAAGCATTGTATAATAATATTATATAACTAATATTACTATTAATTAAGAGTCTATATCAGATGCAAGTGAAATATAGTCTCGATTTTACCACACCCCGCGCAGGCCGCGGTACATATATACAGTCAAACCGAAATTATCACGGCGAATGTCGAAGGTGGCCGATGTTCTAATTACAGAACGGCATAGTGGAACATTTCAGATCGGGATATGTTGAAATATCAGAGGCGGAGTACTAAAGGTTTCGTACGACATAAACCGACGAAAAAGTTGTATTGCGTCAAGCTTATAAGCTAAGCAGTAGCTAACCTTACCCTTCATGCGTCCTTGTCCTGCAATTAATATGTAAAAACAATAAAAAAAACCCGAAATTATTTTATTTACTTTGTTTAAAAATAGCTAAAGAACAAACAACAAAACAATTAAATCGTTAATCTATAAAAAAATTTCCATTTTACCGTTTCTTATTAATGCATAGTATTATTTTAAAAATTTTTCCTATAAAATGGAAGTATCAATGTGTGTCATATCATTCAACTCAGAATGGAAAAGGCGATGAAATAATATGAAAAATATATTTGTGTTATTTTAAATTTAAACTACAATATTTTTATCAAATATGAAAGATTATGATGATGTTACATATATTGCTGAATTCAGAAAGAAATTTTTTAAATTGAGCCGAATATACAGGATATATCATTTAGAATAAAAAAAATTAAGGCAATTTCCGGTCAAACCGGAAGTAAAAGATATGTATGTGACGCGCATATTTAATCAGTATTCGGAATGTCATATGTCCATTTCCGCATATTAATGCGGGGTGTAATTTTTTTTATTTTTCAGTTTTTCGGCGTTTTCTTTTTTATTTGACATTCAATTGTTTTTAATTTTCGGATTCCTTAGAAAAAAGCACATAAGTATAATTTTTGTAGTTTTTTCCTAGGTTAAAAATACAGCAGCAAAATCGAGTAAGGTGCACTTAAAATGATCACCCTGTACATGAGGTTACTGCGCTTAAAATCAAAAATAAAAATTATCATATTCACCTTTCATTGAGCCTTTCATTCTCCATATCAATATTTAGAGACGGCAAAATGGGAAAACTTTCATTTATATTAGTCTCTCTACAGAAATTACCGGAAATAAAAGAAAATTATTACTTTTATTAATTTACGAAAAAAATTCAATTTTCACTAGTACTTACTTTTTATATTTTCTCTTTTGGGCTAATGTTCGATTTTTCGGTTTTCTGCTAGGGTATTTACGCTTATGATATGTTTTTATTTTTCCCATTGTTCTTTCACTGCACTAATAATCACTTTCAATAACACGTCTACTTAGGTGTACACTCCGTGGTTCGGAGTCCACGCTAAACTGTAGGTCCCTAGGTAAAAAGGGCCCATTGTGGCCTACTTGCCTAGTAAAATAAGTAGCTACTACTACTAGGTATACACTTGATTTCAAAAAAAACTGGTACAACTCTTGTAATCGAAAATCTTAATAGTTTAGTTGTGTGCATATGTCTGTAAATAGGGCTGACCAGGCATGTCGAGAGGGGGGGTGGAGAAAAAGTGATTTACCCCGGACCTGGGTTTTTTGGAGGAGATCGGTTTTCTTTGTGTTTTTAAACTTATTAAACCTTTCTCTTTTATTTTATTCAAATGGAATTTTAAAAAATAATTAGAAAATAACTTTTTCAAAACATTTTCAAGCCTGCCATATTATTGTTTAAAAAAATAATATTTGTTACGGATAATTCTACTAATGGTTGTAATTAAAATACTAACTGAATAATGATAATTCTATTTTTAAAATAAGAACACAAAAATACCACTTGAGATTAAAAAAAATGTAAACAATGCAAACTGAACATAAAAATACAATAAAAAAATAACATAAATGAACTTCAATTACGTAATACAGAATTAACTAATATTTTGTCATTGCTCCATTAGCGTCTAAAACTGCCTGAAGTCTTGCAGGCATGGACAAAATCAGATTTCTTGCAAGGTCAACTTCTTGCGACAAGTTCTCCCAAGCGTCTTCAATTATCCCTTCCAATTCTTGGGCATTATTTGGATGGTTATTTAATTTTCTTATATGTTTCACCATTAGTCCCCATACATTTTCAATTGGATTTAAATCCGGACTTTTAGATGGCCACGGTAACAACTCTTATGTTTTTATTAAGAAACCATTGCCTGACACGATGGGCCGTATGTATGGAGCAGTTGTAAAATTATTTTCCGGAAACACCTCTATTACTGACGGCAACATCATATTGTCTAATATTTCAATATATTTGATGGAATTGAGATGACCACCACTGTTCCAACACACACCTAACCCATTTAGTCTCATCCAAGACCAGACATTGACTGAAACCCTTCCTAATATTTGTGGATCGAAAGTATATTTTTCGTCGTATCTAGTGGAAGGAGGCCTATATACGCGAACATGTCCATCGTTATAGGATGTAAAAACCTTTTCGTCAGAAAAGACAACTTGTCCCCAGAAGTTTTCATCATTGATTATATAGTTGAGTGCAAAAATAATCCTAGCCTGCTTCTTTTCTTCTGAAAGTTTGTATTTTATAGCCGCTGAACAACTCTTCAAGTCGCTTTGTAGTTTTATTCTTCTGCAAGCAGTAGATACCGAAGCAGGGAAATTTGTCTCTGAAATTGCATTTACTGCAGTCTGAAAAGGGTTTTCTATTAGGTAATTTATAAGATTTTCATCTTCTTGATTATTGCTCTTTCTGGGCCTACCGGAACCAACTTTACGGGATACCGTTTGGTTGGTTTCCCATTGTTTTTTAACACTCATTATCGTGGTTTTACTCACATTGTATTCAGAGCAAGTCTTCTTATGAGCCAACCATCTTCAATTTTAGAAACAATTCGAAATTTTTGATATCTGTTAGATGTCGAACCATTTTTAATAATGACGCCACTGATTAACGTCAAAGTGACATTTGTAAGATTATTAATATCAATCAAAGAACGAATGATTTACATAGCTAAAAGAAAGTGTACCAGTTTTTATTGAAATCAAGTGTACCCACTTTATAACAAATAAGTAAATTTGAGATATCTCTAGAATACACACGCCACTGTTGTTTACGCAAATCGCAACGTGGTTCCTAAGTGCCCGATTCCCCCTCCCGCAAACGAGTCCAGTGTATCCAAATGCATCCGTGTTTCCGAAATATCATGCGAGATGGCAGCTACTATCGGAATACAGATATGCAGTTTTTAGTTTTCTAATAAATTTATTTTCAACTAATCCAAGAGTTGGGTCACATGAATATAAACGTTACAAACAGTGACTAATGTCGGAATGTTAAAAAATTTGGATACAAAATATTTAAAATGCATGCGAAAATTTTTTGACGACTCTAAAAAAAAATTACATTCCGACATTTTATACATATTTTTGAAAAATCTTGTAAAATTCGCACTCTAATCGGATAAGTTTTAAACGAGATATTCGAGAATTATGATTTAATAGGGTATATAAGACTCTTAATTAAAATAGTTTCAGAATTATTTGATCGGGTGCAAACTTTTGTCTAACCCAGTTATAAATTTATATGTATACTTACAATTATTTTTGATGGCGTTTTGGAGATATAGAACAGTTTCCTAAGTTTTGGAGTTCTAATTTTGCTTTTGACCACCCACTTTTAATACACCCTATATAGATAATTTGATGTTTTTTACTTAGGGAACCATTAATATACTAACATAACCGCATTTAACAACATTCACTCTAAAAAAATATATAATGATTTCAAAAATAATTTTTTGCCGCTATTAGACATTTTGGCGGATGTGCCAGATTTAGAGCTTCAATCTTATACCAGTATATATCATCCTGATCTAAAAGAAATATTCTGATTAATTCTTCATTTACCTCAAATAAATTTTAATAGCGTACCTTGAAACGTTTCATTAAAATTCTTAAATATTAATTATCAGCGACATTTGATACTGTCACTAATAATTCATGTCATATATTTTAATAATTTTTTGTTATTGATATTGACATTTTTGTAACTAAATTAGACCTTTCAAGTGTCAAACTGTTAAATTTATCCTAACCCCATTTTATGAGGCCAAATATATAAAATATTTCAGTTTATATCAGCTTTATTTAAGTACTTACTTGGAAAATATTTTTTTTCCCTTGATATAGTAGACATGATTTATAATCTTTCATCAGGAATATATACTTTTTGTAAAGTCAAATACAAAAAAGTTTGGGTCCCGTGGACTCAGCTGGCCAATTTTGCTCATCACCGAATTTTTTATTGTCTTTGGCCTTTAGAACCAGTGTTCCAAATTTGAAAGCTTTCTCTCAAAAACTGTGGCTGCTATCGCGATACTACAGACATGGGGACAGATTTTTTTTAATAAAGTTATGTTTTTTCATTATAATTCGTTAAGATTCGTCCAGAAACGCAATAAATTTTTTTTAAATTTTTTTCCCGCAATTGTACTTTTCTTCTTCTTTCATTCATTATGTCTCTTCTGATGGTACCACGTTCACCAAATTTAATGTGTCACCTAAAATGTGTTGATATTCTTAACTGCCAAATTTGGGAAGTCTCCCATTAGCATTTTTTGAGTTATCGTGGATACACACATACACATACACACACAGATCCACACACACACGCACCGACAGACATAATTCGGAAAATAGTCAGAATGGATTCAGGAGAGTTCAAAACGTATAAATCAATCAAAATCTCGAGGTCGAGAAAAATCACGATTATCATACTTCCATATATTAGGTTTAAGAAAGTAAAAACAATTACAAAGAAGTGAGTTTACTGGGTCAAAGAATACATGCATAAGATTCATTTTAGTGCAATTTTTAAATGTTTGATATGTCCCAACCTTCTTCAGAAAGAACTGAAATTTTATCAGGACTTCCCAATATCTACGAACATTATATATTAAAGTCTCATTGAACTTCTATAAAAGAAATATAATAGTAATAAAATTTAGAAACTTCTCAGACACGAACTTTAAAACTCTCAAATCCGTAACTTACTTTAAAACCTAAACGTGTAGGTAAACTTTAAAACTACTTAAACTGTCTTTAGGCGACAATAGCAACAGGGGAAACTGAAACGATAATATTAATGCAATAAATGTATCATAATCCTTACTTCACATGCACACACCTACATTATCTTGACAACAGCTTGTGTTGTTGAAGGTAATAAAGATATGAGTGGCGTATACTGTAAGGTCTCGACTGCGCCTATTCCATAGACGGCGGGAACAATTTTAGATATTTTGTAAGAGTTCGGCAAAGGGGAAACCAAATTTAGCCTGAACAGGTATTGGTGCCACTAAAAACGTAGAGTGCATAAAAGTTATAATAATAATAATAATCTTTACATACCATTCAAGATACAATTAAGTACATATGGTTCTGAGGCGCTTCTAAGGGAGGAGATGAGCTCCCTCGCAATGAGTGACATCCTGACCTTCATCAGAAGGTCGGAAAGATTCGATGAGGGAGCAAGAGAAGCACATGGCTGAGGGGACAGCTGGGGGTTGGTAAAAAGGGCCCGTCTGTGGCCTACTTGCCAGGCGTCAGCCTCCCCCACCATTACCATTACCATTACCAAGTACATATGGCACGTCAGAGAATGTTTATAAATAAATAAAAAAACATAAAAACAATACTAATATGCATAATAAGCATATAAAATATTCGTAGTCATTAACTTAAAAAACTTCTGCATAGTTTGCCACGATATTTAAAAAAAAATTCTAAGCCTAATGACGTACTTTTTATATAAGCAGATAGAACAATAGTATTCGTATCTAAATATTAGTCCATAAATAGTTATTTTCACTTGTCGACGTTCCGATTAATTTTTTAATCTTCTTTAGGACTAAAAATAAAATTTAAACTTACAGTACTGTATGGTTACAAAATTATTGGATATATTGGATATAGGATTTTACATAATTTTAACTAAATATACACACACAATTATTATGAATTAACTCTTGACTAAAACGTAAAACAATTAAAAAACAAATAATAAATTTTTAAAAATTTTGAAAAATCTAAAAAAATTACTTCTATATCCATTATATCCAATAATTTTGTAACCATATAGTATTGTAAGTTTAAATTTTATTTTTAGTCCTGAAAAAGATAAAAAAATTAATCGAAACGTCAACAAGTGAAAATTGCAACACCCCCCGTCCAATTGTTGGCATAACACAATAAGCTGGGGGTTGTACTTATGAACCGGTAGCTCAGTGAGCAGGTCGTGAATAAGGGCTTAGATTGATTTGAGTTATCACCAAAATCTAGGCCGGGCGCCAGGAGTTTTGCAGGTACCAAATAGTTAAAATTTTATTTTAAAAGGTAAAGATAACGTTAAAACTTGAATTCGGTTGGTAAGGAAGTGGAATAAAAAGATATTATTTTATAAAAAGTATAATCAAGACTAGTATATGTGATGTACAATATATACAAGATATTAAAATTTACTTGTGGTTGAAGACCAAAAACTAACAAAAAAAAATGATATTGAAAGAGGAAAAAAAATGAAAAATGAAATGCCTGATCTCTCACAACACAAATTTCTTCTGACCAAATATAATGTTTACTGGGGACGAAGATCTTACGTATTTCCAATGGGTTAGTCCAGCGAAGAATCCACCAACGGCTATGCTCTTAATGGGTTCGGTGTCAATTTGACTCACCACTGTCAGTACTGCAGTTACCCTTGAGAAAAAAAATGCCAGTTGTGTAAAATATCGTTTTTCTGCTCCACCCAGTATATAATGATCAGTTCGATCCACCAGTTATCCTCTTCTCTTGGTCCAGGTATTAACATAAAAAGGGAAGAGTTCTATGAGATCAGTATTATAGGCAAAACAAAGTTAAAAGCTGTGACGTTTGATAGATAGATAGATAGATAGATAGATAGATAGATAGATAGATAGATAGATAGATATTTATTGGTGCTTTATACAATATAGTATTTACACAAGTCAATTATACAATAATACAGAGAAATTGTAAAAAATATATAAAAAATATGTAAAACATATAAAAATGTATAAAACAACACATAAATAAATATAACAGATACAACGATAATAACAAAAAAGTAGAAACTAATATGATTAGATAAATAACACTGAAAAATCATTGAAACTGTAGACAGTACACACATTAAAATTTATAAAAATGGAAAAAAAACTGATAGGCAATTACATTAACAATCATTAATAGTAATAATAACAATAATAATAATATTTATTGCCCAAGGTACATTGTAACAATGTTTAAGGTTGTCATACAGTCATAAAAGAATTTAATGTATATCTAAACATACTTATACAAATAAAAGAAAAGAAAAGAAACGAAACATTACAGTAACAGTTAGTTTTGAACACGTAACAGGATAACTGGCATCATTTATCCACACTTATGCACTAGATTTATACATACATACATACACATACTTATAATTTGAATTGTCCAGCTACGTAGACAAAATGAGTTAACACAAATTTACAGAGTAAAATGCAAACTAATCAAATTAGGATCGGTATCCTATAATATTTTTGGAAGTTGAAGACTTCAACTAACTTAAGTATTAATAAAATTTACGTTAAATAGAAAAAAAATACTAGTCCAACAAATAAACTAGGTGTAGCCAAGATAATGAACAAGTGAAATAGGTATTCACTAAATGTTAAGATATTTTTTTACTAAAAGAAGTTAATCTTCAAAAAAAAATAGAATTTAGAATGTCTGTATACAGACAGACAACTAGAAAGATAACGTAAATAAATATTTGCTAAATATAAAACAATATGATAGTTTTCAACTTGAAGGTAACGTTAAATTAAATTATTTATTAGTTCCTCGGAGAGAGGTTCTAATGAATTCTAGATAAAGTTAAATAAAGATATATACTTGACTATATGTTTAGTTTAGATAATTAAGAGTTAAACAAGTGCCAGACAACTAGGCAGGTATCTTTGCCAGAGAACTAGGCAAACCTCCACTAGAGCAGCGTTCATGACAATACTAAGAAAACGTTCAAGTAAGCATTCGATATTTTAAATTTAGAAAAACCTTACGTTACTGAGGTCTGGTTGACAATATATGCACTGGTATAAAATAATCCACCACAAAACAAATGCACCAAATTAGATAATTTTCACAATTTTCACAGGTTATAAACAAATAGGTTTGGTCCAACCAGGTGTACCAATCTCCAAATGTCACCAGTCACCACTGTCAGAGTGCTACCAACGTAGCTAAGTGACCTAAAACATCAACAGGCAAAGACAGAACGCAACTAACTACGATACAAAATGGCGACATCCGTTGCCGAGTAAATCTAAAATTTACAATAACCGAAAGTTAGTTTAAATTAACACACGAAATTATTACAATATCAAAGGGATATTAGATAAATTGCCAGCAAGGCACGATAAATTGATACTAATCAATATTAATGATGGCTGTTCCAAAGAACAACCAAGATGAACTGATCACCGAAAAGCAAATTCGCCCAAGGCGTAAATTAAGATAATTACGGTACAATATTATTATGAAAATTACCTCAAAGGTACTTTAAATCAATATAGCAACTTTTTAAATAATGATTAGCATAAAATCAAAAGATAATACCAGAAAACATATAAATTTTACCAGACCGCAGAATTATAGATGATTTCCATCTGAACGCTGCACTAGTAAGAAGAAGGAAGCTTCGTTCTGTCCTCCCACCTAAACTCGGTTATAGTTTGGAAAGAGACAGACATTGGAGAGTAGAGTATGAGCAATAAAGATAGATAGATATTTAGTGCAAAAATCTGCCAAATCCACTGTTCCAATAGAAATCAGTGGCGCCATCTGGACTAGACTAGCAGAAACTTAATTCATCGTGGAACATAACAAACTGGAATGAAATAGCTTGCAATTTCGTTACAAAAGCCATCTTTTATTTATTATCCGATCATATTTATTTAAGGACAATCTATTTTTATCTAGAAAAAATTTTGAGGAGATAAAATTTTGCGTCCCTCATATAGATAATTTATTTAAGTAAACTGGAAAGGACCTAGAAGTTCTAAGAAAGTAATATATTCTTGACGAAAAACTTATAAATAAATTCTTCGTTTTACGTACATATTTCTTAAAAGTTTACTTAGAGTAGAGTTTACTTAAAGTAACCTTGAATTTGTTTATTTAAAAATATTCATATAATAACAATATGAATCAATCGAAAGGAAAACGTTTAACTCGAGATAAACGTCAGGTAGAAAATTATTTCAACATTTTTTAAAAATCCAAAAAATTACTTATGTAATTTGTAATATGTAATTCCTATCTCCATTATATCCAATAATTTTGTGAC
This sequence comes from Rhamnusium bicolor, assembly GCA_029963845.1. Classification (NCBI taxonomy): domain Eukaryota; kingdom Metazoa; phylum Arthropoda; class Insecta; order Coleoptera; family Cerambycidae; genus Rhamnusium; species Rhamnusium bicolor. Next base: position 124,532 of record JANEYF010002758.1, read on the forward strand.
CATACAGTATTGTAAGTTTAAATTTTATTTTTAGTCCTGAAAAAGATTAAAAAATTAATCGACACGTCGACAAGTGAAAATAACCGTCTTTTATTTATTATCCGATCATATCGACTATTCATGGACTAGTACTTTTTATAGTTTCCACAACTTTTTCATTTTCTAAATCCAGACCTGAAAAAAATTTCGGCAAAAATGTTATAAAAGGATCTACTTTTATTGATCCACTATGTAGTGGCAAGAAACATACGATAATTATTATGTCACCGATGCCAATAAAAACTACTAGTTTAAAAATAAAACAAAAATGTATACTCATTATTTGAAAAAAAATTGCTATCGAACAAAGTAAATTAAAAAAATTTGGTGTTCTTTTAACTACTTGAGGAGATTTCTCACGTTTCACGCATTATTCAGTTTAATTCCTTAACTGACTTGCATTGTAAATCCTGAACCTGCAACCCTCGCCTTAGAAAACGGCTTGCGGAAATAACTCGTGTTCGTCCTCAATTAGATTTTCCATTTTGTCCATTTTGTTGAATGAGCGAAATGGTAATGCATGATTTCTTGAAGCCTGAGAATTCCTTTTCATCGAATAAAACAGATACCCGAATGATATTTTTTTTTACTATTCGTTTTATATTATGTATAAGTTTAAAACAAAATTTTAAAACATATTTTTGAAATAGATAAAATTTTATATAAAATTTTATCTGCATCTCCATTATTATATTTCACAATAACAAAATAACATGAAATATTAAATTAAATTTTCAGCAGCTGGTTAATATACACAATTTGTTATTTTAAAATTAAATGCAAATCAGTATTACCGTTTGAACAACACCGAACAAATTGCTATAATTTTTATAATTTTTTAAAGCATCTGCAGTTAATTTAAATATATTGTGTGCTTCAGTACATCCTGTAGTAACATAATTAAGTTACTTTGATTTTAATATCTTTTTGAAAGGCTGTACAATTTAATTTAGTATTTTATAATATTAACTAATTAGATCAAGGCGAAATGAAGATACTGAACAAATCTCAAATATTACCTTTTCAGATTAGCTTTTTTGCACGAACGTATTGCTAAATTATTTTATACATATTCCTGAAAAGGCGTAAAAGAGTACATGATTAAATCCTGTTATATTAATGACATATCAAGCATACCACGACCAATTCTTACTACAATTTCTCTCATTTTTACTTCAAACGTCTCTTGCTCCTGCTCTCAATAATATCAGTGCTCGACATTGTTTTAATGGCACAATACCGAATCCAGTAAGTATATTATTATGAATAGGGCTGTCAGAAATGTACCGTGGGACAATGGCTTACGCGAAATGAACTAATACGAGAAACAATAAACGGTTACAATTTATAATAATGTATGTAAAACTTACCCTCTTAACTAGCTTGATGAACTAGTTTGCTTATCACAAACTGGAGAAGATGTGTAGCCATTTTGCAGCATTAGGTATGTTTCTATGGTTGTCTCCATGAGTGTTGTTCGCTTTGGTGAAAATATATTCTTATATTTTGAAAACGACCGTTCGACATATACTGATGTAATACACGCATACGTAAAAAGGGCTGCACCATCACATATTGTCTTAATTTGGTAAAACCGGTGTCTTTATTTAACATAACTTTCCTTTAACGCGCTTATTTGTTGCGTCACCTATGGTGTGTAGCAGTATATTTACTTCGTCCACTATTTGCAGTGACTCCGCTAACGACAACGCACTGTTTTCTAATTTTTTTATGTTTTCATGTAATGGTTTATAGTTCTTAGCAATATTTTTTAAAGCTGTTTCAACGGAAATGTAGTATCACAGCTTTTATTTGTTGGAAATATTCAGCATAATAAAAAGCTGCCTGCAGCCATTTTCCCCAACGTTTAAGAATAGGCTCTGGTGGTTCAGGAATGCCGGGACACTTGCTATGAAATGCACGGAGATTTTTAGGAGATTTAAGAAACACTTTTTTTTGTACTTGCTATTAATGCATCCACCTCTAGAAAACCTTTTCGAATAGTTTCTTTACACGTAACATGTATAAACGTACAACCTTGTTCTTGCAAAGAACGGCCTACCGAACGCATTGTCACGGCGCCATCAGTCACAAACATCAACACTTGACTTTTTGACAGTTCAAATTTTTCTAACGTCTCCAGCACCACCCTGATAATTGTTTCGCTAGTACACTGACTTAGTCTTTTGCTTGCTAGTAACAGTGGAACTGTCGATTTAAGAGGGTTCAGTACTCGTACTATAACATTTAAAATAGAACTTTTTTTACAATCTGTTGTCTCATCAACAGATAACCACAGTCGTGTATTCTTTAATTCACATTTCATCTTATTTACCATGTCTACGTGTACAGTTGGTAGATAGGTACATAACGTTGTGCGACTTGGTAACTTCACCTGGGCATTGTATTTATTCCAGAACTTTCGAAATCGTTGTTTATCGAGTATGTGCAGCGGAACATCACAGGCAATCAGCATTAATAGTAAATCAAACATAAAGTATGTTGTCGAAGGCACGCCATTTTTTTTATTTTTATGGTGTACACTATTTACGTGAAGTCCTCAATCACGCTTATTCCAGCACATCAAATCTTTCTCGCACACTTTACAAATTATTTTAGCACCATCATAAAATAAATCCGGGAATTCACCTATGAATTTATTCACTTTGTCAGCAAATGGCCGTTTTCTACCCCTGCGTATGTCTGCCATGCTGTATTATTAAATTAATACCAACAATACAGTACAACAAATAAAATAAAAACACAAAAACAATATGCAATACGCCCAAGTGACTTAACGTGTACACAACTCGAAAGCTAATAATAGACTGGACTGGAGAAAGAGTTTCGCGGTCAAGGTGAATGCCGGCGACAGTAAGTACATCTGTACTCTACGACCATGATACACAGAAACGATTTTTAGCTTTAATTATGAATATAACACATAATATGAGTTGCAACTATTGTGATTTCTTTTTCTACTTATCTGTTTTAGAATTTACTTTAGTCGGGCCGGTGTAAATTTGCAACATTCTTCTTAAGAGTTAAAGCCATAAATAATTTTATTCGTGTCAATTGTCAGCAGACCAGTTCTATATGCATGAGCGACTTAGTTAAAACTACTTTGTTGGACGATTGTAGCGTAGGATTGGTGAACATTGAATCTCAAACAGTAAATGAATATATTTTTGCTTTTATTTTGAATTTTCTATTATTCTTAAAATTAACATTACAAATTAGAATTATATAACGACTATTAAAATTACCTAATTTTAAATAGAAAAGATTTTGAGAAGATAAAATTTTACATCCCTGATATAGACAATCTATTTAAGTAAACTGGAAAGGACCTAAAAGAAAATAATATAATCTTGCCGAAAAACTTATAAATAAATTCTTCGTTTTACGTGTTTCTTACAGGTTCACTTAAAGTAGCCGAAGTGGTAATACGTATGCTAACATTGATTTTGTTTATTTGAAAATATTCATATTAAAACAATAATGAATCTATTGAAAGGAAAACATTTAACTCAAGATGAATCTCAGGTGGAAAATTATTTCACCCGCAAAATAGAAAATGGTGGACTCTTGTTAACTGTTCGTGCAGTACAACAGCGAACAGCTGACCTGTGTGGAATTTCGAAAAGTATTGTATTATACTCATGAGTACCGCTGACTATTGAACCGAATAACATTATATATGGTTTTGGCTCTTTAGGACGAAAGTTGCAATCTTACAACGGTCCGACTATACTCGAATTTTCAACAGAGGCAAACTTAATTGGCTTCACTTGTTGCAGACATTGTGATCTGATTCACAACGTCATCGTATTCTCTAGCATTAAAAACTTTAATTTACTTGCTACTAAATCTGCATATTATTCAAAATTATTTTTGGTTTTCGGTGGTACAAAAAGTTTAAGAGCGATTTACAGTCTTAAATTCCGAATAATTAATTTGTCAATTCAAGAGAAATTCAAATAAAAATAATTTCTATGTAAATCAAAATAATAAAACAATTAAATATTTACTTATTCTCTCTATTTAGCATTTAAAGCTTTTTACGATACTATGAAAATAAATTACGTAATTTCAATGCAAGCAACTTAAGGACTCGCCTTCCTTTTTACGCATTTTTGTCGCCTAGACCGGAGAGAAGTTAATTAAAAGGGCAGTTAAGTGTAATTGCACTTCTTGAGTTAGTGTTAATTAAGTTACACGTTAATAATCTCAGCAGGAGCTACGAGGAATCTTCCTGCTGCCCGAACGTTATTTAGTTGAATATCAGATGCGCACCAATTTGGTCCAGCAATTTTATAATTTTCCATTAAGCTCTACAGCAATATTTTATAATGTGATTGATAACAAAGAAGAATTTAAATTACGAGGTAAAATAATTACTCTAAAATCAATTTAATGACAATTTACATTATATAGATGGAACTCGTCAATGAAGATATTTTGATTAACTATTTGGAATGATTACTTTATTAATTAGTCAGATAAAAAAGTTATAAAGAGGAAAGATCTGTAGAACATTTTGAATACTGAAATAAATATCCATCTAATACATGGATCGATTTCTGTCTTTTAAGATATATTCAGATGGCAAAGTGAAATTACAACATTTTTTTAACAGTTAACCGGAGCTGATGTCTGTTATCACTTATCAAAAAGAATTCAAAGAGATACGGACATATCAAATGTAGTGGTTTTAGAAAATACATTATAAAATTAGCTCTGGTAAGCCAGCTGTCATACAGTGGAGATTAAAGTGACAAGGGAAAATCGGACTATGAAATTTTTAGTAACAATGATGTCTCAGCAAAATTTTAACAGAATATGAAAAGAGGTGGCAATCTACTAATATTAAAACTAGATTATTTATTTCAGGAAATACCGTTATAGAAAAAGGGGAAGAAAAGATAGACGACAATTATGATTCTCTGTAGGCGACCAGTATATTCTCAGTTGTAGGAAAATGCGTGGTGATTTTCTGGACATCCTTATTCAGTTGTATTATTAAATATTTGTTAGGTTTTTCGGAATATTTATTACTAAAATAAATTCATCAGCGATTCATGAATAATACGTCTGTATTAATTAATTGCACGTAGTACTTGCTGAAATAAAGGCAAAACATAGTTAAATAGGTAAACCTTTACTGTAAATTTACCTCGACACTTTGTATCAATTTTTAACCTATTACCAGTCGTAACTCAGTAATGATTAAAGAAATTTATCTTTTATAATTTAACTTATAACACCGAATGACAATGCCCTAGATGTACTGTCTAATGGTATGACCAACCCAAAATGCCTGTCAAACAATTTGCAAAGGGTGTTCATAAATGTTTGTACACCACGTGACCTTTAACAGCCTCGGCAAGTCGCCTCGTCACCAAAAGATGGTTGAAAATTATTCCTTAGACACACACGTATGTGCAAAAATCCTCATGAGGTACTGCCGCAATATGAAATACACAAAATCACAAGTTAAAATGTACCAATTGATCACGTGGTTTATAATCATTTATGAAGTCTCAGTATTGGATCATAACATATGTAGGCGACCAATCCAAACTATTCTAAAAAGACCCAAATTTCATAAGTAAAAAATACATCTTGTGCATGAATTAAATGAAGATAATTTCGCTAGGAAGTTGGATTCTGTGAAAGGATAACGGAAAGGAACACAGTAGACAATAATTTTGTAAACAAAATTGTTCTCTCAGACGAGGATACTTTCTGTTTAAATGGGCCTGTTAACAGACATAACTGCAGATACTGGACTTGACTGAGAGAAACCCACATTGGATGAAAGAGGTGCATACTCCACAAAAGGATAATGATTGCGGCTCGGTTGTTTGGTATAAAGTGTCGGTCCGACTTTCATTGATGGTCATCTAGCTTGTGCGAAGTATCTTCGATTACTACAAAATGAGATCGCCTTTGTATCGATGAATTTATTCCAAATTTAGAAGAAGCAGCTCTTGTGATAAAGGAACATATGGTTTCGACAAGATGATGCACCGCGTTATGGTTTCCTAATAGGTGAGTACAAAATACTGTTAACTTTTCTTATGAAATTGTTATTACTACTAACATAAGTAATTTATTCTGTAATAATTAAAATAAATAATCATCAATTTCACTGAAGTTCAATTGTCCATCGACGATTTACTCAAAATTATTGTTATGCAAGCTCATATTCAAATAATACAGTTGTACAGAGAAAGCAATTACCTTTTCGGTGATACCATATACAACCCCTTTGTCATTTCAAAAAATCAAGACGACAGCTGTCTTCTTGATTTTAACAGGAGCGCGGCCAGAACTTAGCTTACTCGAGCGCATGGTACTCTGCTACCCTGCCAGACTATGTTAATATCGGTGAATAGCTGCCAGAATAATTTTAAATTATTTGATAGTATTACCTATTATTATTAAAAAAAAGTTTCAACTTTAATTAAACGATTCCTTCTTGAGACAAGTTTAAAAATTTGCCAGAATGACTACTTAACCGATGCCACCTGCCAGATTGCATTTAAAATACCTTTTATAAATAAACATAGTCTCAGTTTTAATAAAATGATTCCAAAATAATTATTTACATTACAAGATGCTCGGCGTAGCGACGTTAAAGTGACCGCGACATGGAAGCCAGAATGGCCTTTTCAATTTCAGCACTACCTAAGTAACGGAAAAACATTCATTCAAAGTTTATTAAAATGACCTCCAAGGCTAGTTGTTATTGAACTCGTTGTCAAAGTATCCTCGGTCTTTGTCTGCCTACATCGATAATTAATTTTTTTATACCTTATACTTTACATTAGTAAAGGCTGGGCTGAATATTTGCCGCACAGTTGTATACAGATGATTAGCGCACACAAGTGCATTTTTGGGTAAAAATGAGTTTAATATACTAGACAAGTGCAAACAGTTGTAATTGATGTTTAACGTATTTAACTTATTTTTGTCCAAACGTGCACTTATCACATGTGTATGCTACGCCACTGATATAATATCCAGTTCTGCTGTTTTAAACACAGTCAAGTCAAAGGTATTATGGTCACCCTGTATATAAAACGTAGGTACACAATAAGGAAAAATTAATTATTCCCTTGAGTATTTTCAAAAGTCAGAGCCGCTGTTCTGAATCTCTTTCTCAATTTTACGGTTATTAGTCTCCGCTTTCAAGCCATAAAATCCGAAGGGAACTTTTTCACTTACCTATACATTTATTGAAAATTTAAACAGTACGGATTGTTTGACTGAAGGGCAAAATTTACATTGTTTCCGAAATATATAAACGAGAAATTATATCAGGTCACCGTTAAATGTTAAATATGTTTTTAAAAGTTAAAATTTAAAAAAAGACTCTTAATTTGATTAATATGGTAAAAATGTCTCTGATTAGGAAAAAATTTTAAACTTTAAATTACTAACGTAGGTGAAGTTTTTACTTAAATATATCTCAACTGTAGAATATAAAATGTTATTATCATTCCATTTTATTTAACTAATTTATAGGAATTTGCAATACAAATATATAAAGATGCAGATGCAGAAGAAAACCTCAATTCCTCTTTGTTCGACTAAATGAGAATTTGAGGTTTTCTTTACTAATTTTATCCAAACCGACTTAAAACTACATTATTGGATATAAAAACAGAAACTCTTCATTTATGAATATAAATTCATTCATTCATTTATGAATATAAATGAAGAGGTTTCTGTCTTTATAATATATCCAATAACGTCATTTCAATTAACAAATTTAAAAATAAAGAAAACTCAAATTCTCATTTAGTCGACGTTTCGACAAATGAGAATTTGAGGTTTTCTTTACTAATTTTATCAAACCGACTAATAAAACTACATTAAGAGATTGTGGATACAATACGAAACTCCTTAGCTAAAAATATCCAATAATTTTTCCAGCATTAAGTTAAGCAATAGACCCCTTGCATTTGCCAGATTTTTGACGAATTCATATACATCGGGTAAATATCATTGGTGTAATACTAGAATCGATGACATTTGCCCGATATATATGAATTCACTTAACAGTTATTTCGTATCCATCCCAGGACGGTTAATAAATTTTTTACCAAACATAAATCACAACATTCAAACTAATACTTAATCTATCTTCTTGCATCCAATAATCGAACAAGAAGTAAAATCAGCAATTAAATCTTAAAAAAAACTCACATTCTCTCGGTATACATAACTTAAATGCAAAAATAATTAAATTTACGGAAGATATTATCGTCGCTCCACTTACCTTTTTATTCAACAATTGTATCGCTGAAGGTATTTAGCCAGATATTTTTAAAATTGACCGTATTATTCCTATTTTTAAAAAAAGGTAATGACTGTTGCCAGATAATTATCGCTTTATAGCAACTCTTCCCATTTTTGTAAGATCTTTATTATTCTGACAGAAAGATTATCGAGCTATCTGGAACAGACTAATCCTTAGTCCTTACCAATAAGGTTTTTGCTCTGGTCGCTTGACAACGCATAAAAGTAGTGAGAGACATAGTCGATGGTGTTAAAGACGGCCGTCATTCAGCAATCACTGTGTCTGATCTTTATAAGGCCTTTGACTCTGTTTCCCACGACAAATAGATTGAAAAATTGCAATCATGTGGTATTAGAGGACTGCCTCTCTCTCTTTTCAATTCGTACCTGCTTAACCATCAGCAGTGCCTGGCCATAGATCATGACAAGTCAGGTTTCCTAAATATCAACCGTGGTGTACCCAGGGATATATCCTAGGGCCACTGCTGTTTTTTGTCTATATGAATGATTTACCTCAATTTTCAAATAAATCCATTCTGTTCGCCGACGATACCACTCTTTTGTGTTCTGATCGCAGCGTTGCCAATCTACTACAACT
>JANEYF010002759.1:0-14035 GCA_029963845.1 Rhamnusium bicolor
CACAGATACTCGAGTGATGCTCGGTTACAGTCGATCTCATTGTGTGATTCAGCTGTACTCCATATTTATTGTTAATTTGTGTTCATTATTATTTTGTGCTTAAAAAACAGTGTTTCTTCCTTTAAAATAAATATCGAGGCCGTAAAATGCCAAAGAGCTATATATTATGCAAAAACGCTTTTGTAAAAGGATCGAATTGCCCTTTTCATAAGTTCGTTCATATAATGCATGGGCGCAGATAGGAGTATATTGCTTATAGATCCATGGGTTATTTAACTATTTAACTAAAATTTATAAAAGCAATTTTTATTTCCATAGATTTCCGACAGATATATGTCTTGTAACGATAATTTTAACAAATTATGGTTACGACCTTGCTATCCTGTTTTAAATCGAAATGTCCTGATTTTGGTTCATGCGCGAATCAATCACTTGACGAGTGCACGGACAGAACAGAACGGAAGAGTCTTTGGGTGTTCTTCGAGTAGGGAGATGAGCGTAGCAATTTATTATCGTCAAATTATTAATTTGAAGTATTTAATAATTAGTACAATTTCATTTTACCAATTTGAGCATAAAGTAATTATTTCCTTATATAGGCTTTAATATCGATTTTTATCGAGTTTTATTAGTTTAATGTAAAGCTCGTTGGCTAATCGCCATATTTGCGCGTCCTTTACATTTTACTAAATTCATGAGTTTGGATAACCTTACTGGCTCTATAGATGAAATTTATATCGTTTATCGTATCTTATTAATAATTATCTTATCGTACCGCGTAAATTAGCATTATTGTTGCTAATTTGCTACCCTCACTTACCTCTTGGACTCAAGTCCTTTTTTCTTCCTGCTGAAGAACACGCAAAGCCTCGTCGTGACTAAAAAGTCTGTCTATTTTGATGTCAGTTAATTAAATTTTTCTTTATTATTACAAAGCTACATATTTTGAATTTACGGATTCATAAAGGCTGTTGCCTAGATTTTTAGCTAGTATTAACGTATTGAAGACGATTAACTTGATTTCTTAAAGTTTATTAGACTCTACCGATTTTTACCGTAAATAACGTTTATAACTTAAAGTACCACACCACTTATCTTTTCTGTGGAAATTAATAGAATTTATTTAAATAATAAATTATTCATTATCTCTCAAATAATTAATAGAATTTATTTTTGTGAAAATTCATATAATTTATTTAAATAATAAATTATTCACTATCTTTATCTAAAAATTAATATAATTTATCTAAAAGGTAAAGAAGTATCTTTCTGCTTTCCTGTTATACTGTTACACGGTGTGACACTGATATAAATCGCTATATTTCAGTTGCAGAACTCATATTTAATTTTTTTGTATTTGTTTAAGCACATTTATTAAATTGTGTTTCAAAAATTTATTGTCGGGTAATTAATTTTTCCTTTGGATGAAGGTATATATTTATATTTGGTAAACCTTATAATTTATTTCAATTTGCATAATTATTATAAATAATTAATATCGTAATTCTTAAGAGTTATCTTAGTGTTTTTTTATTTTTTTACCTTAAATTCATTTTTAAATTGGAATTAATTAAACCATAATTTATTACTTACAAGTTGAGTAATTTTTTGATTAAGTAATTATCTTTTTACTATTTTTTGTCTCTTAACTATTTTTCTTATCAAGGAAAATAGTATAACTTTTTCAAACCTTTGGATTAAGTTGTTAGTATCTGTCGGTAATTTTCTCATCTAGAAAATTGACCGAGTAGTAATTTTTTTAACTAATTCTATTAGTTGATTTTAGTACTGTTTATACACAGTAGTTTTTTCTTTTGCCTTATTGTATTTTTTCGTTCATCCGTAGCTTCACCTATACATATTTTCTGTATTTGTTATTAATTTTGACTGGTAATTTTTCTTTTATGCTCAAAACCGAGAAGAAGGTTCAACTATAGGACAGGGTATTTTTTTTGTTGGTTGAAATAACCATTTATATCAGCAGTAGCCGTTGTTCCCCTAGGAGTTTGCAGTCTATATATCCTCGCCAGGAAACTGTCCGCCGAGCTATAGTTCGAGAAGGAACAAGACGATCAACCTGGAGAGACTCTATTGACCTAGTTTGGAATAAGGTAATGTCTGTCTGTCTGTTTATAAAATCTATAACCTGCCAGGTCTTATCTTTCATCGTACCAGCCAAAGTAATAAATTTTGTAAATGTTGGGGTAGTTGCGGGGAAGGAAAAAATACAATCTCCTTGGTAATATTTTTTTGTTCTGCTTCACAGTTTTAATTTTCCACTTTTCCTGTTGTAAATAATTTTTTTGATTTAATTTGTAATATATTTGTTTTTATTAAAATTCTGTTTTTTATTTTTCTAAGAGGGACGGGTCTGTTCTCACATTCTCGAGTTTGTTGGATTGATACCAGTAACTATTGTTATTAATATTTTTATTGATAACATGGCGCCCAATTCTCTTGTCTTTTAATTAATTTAATATCGAATAAAAAAAGTAGTTACGGGAATCATCCAGCATTCTATAAGTGATATTTCATAAGGTTAAACTACAGTAATCACTATTTAGCTTTGTTGATAAATAAGGCTAAAAGCATCTCTGAAAATATTTATCAATATTTAACAACTGTCCTGACCTACGAACCCACCGAAATCACTGAGCAGCCGACAGGCAACATAAAAACTTAACCAATTGGACCACTCTTTGTTTATGAGAGGCCTAATAAAACAGGTAATTATAAATTATATCTTAGGGGTGGTTACAGTCTTCAAGCATGAAAGTCAATTTATTTTATATGTGTAATTAGTATAGGTGGATAATTAAATCTTTATTTGTATTTTAGAGTTATAATTTACAAAACATATTTTTACAATAACTTTTCACCGGCACACAAAAAAAAAGTTGTTTGTACATTTGACGCCACCTACCTCCCGACATGGATTTCGACCCGCTGAATCCGAATTTGAAGTCAGTTTGGACCGTACACCCTCAAATATCGAGTATATTGAAAAACCGTAAAAAATAGCGAAAATTGGGTGTTTCGGTAATAAAAAAATTTTGTGGATCTAAACCAAGCCTAATTTTTATGTATTTCGATCTAAAGTATATTTAGACCATAAACTGTTTTAAATCTAAGTAAATTGTAAAAAAACCCTCGAAAATTGCTAAAAATGGCAAAAAATTTTCATTCTGTTTATACGTCATTTTTTATAGATTTTACAATTTTTCACATTTTCAGATTCTAAACTTGTATTTTATGCGTAAAAAAATACAAGAAACGTATTTAATCGTGTTTCATAGATTTTTTTTCAATTTTTTCAATTTTTGCTATTTTATCGGTTTTTTTGCGATTTTTTGAGATTTTGAGGGATTAATGGGCCAAATATATTTCAGATTCGGATTCAGCAGATCAACTTACATAAAAATCCTCTTCGATCCAGGTCTACAAAATTTTTTTCATCAACATAATCACAATTTTTTGCCATTTTTAGCAATTTTCGAGGGTTTTTTACAATTTACTTAGATTTAAAACGGCTTATGGTCTAAATATACTTTAGATTCGTATTCAGCGGATCGAAATACATAAAAATTAGGCTTGGTTTAGATCCACAAAAATTTTTTTATTACCGAAACACCCAATTTTCGCTATTTTTTACGGTTTTTCAATTTACTCGATATTTGAGGGTGTACGGTCCAAACTGACTTCAAATTCGGATTCAGCGGGTCGAAATACATGTCGGGAGGTAGGTGGCGTCAAATGTACAAACAACTTTTTTTTGTGTGCCGGTGTAATTATTTATAAACCATATTAATCTGTGCCATTAAAAGCAGGTAATTAATTACTAATTTCAAAAGTAAACATTTGCACTATTTAAAATAACAATATAATCAATTCAACAGTTCTATCAAATTGATGTTAACTATAAAATTCCTAATTTATATAAAGTTTTAGTTGCATAATAGATTAAATTTTAATAATCATTTGTTTAAACGTGTTCTTTATAATGTAAACTCTTTTATTTATATGTATGTGGTTGTAATGTACCTAATGCTTGTTTTAATCGATATTTGTAAAAAAATAAATAAGTAGACAAGGTAGCCTGATGTTTTTTTATTCCACCACTAGCAATTTATTTATTAGGTTAATAGACGTTCTTTTTTCGCCTATCATTCCTGTACTTCGTCGACACATGCGCACTACACACAAATTATGCCAGTGACAATTGGCAAATTGTAACCTTCACAGGATGGCTTTTTATTTTGATTTTCATTATGTTCGCTATTTATGCCTATTTCTTGAATTTTTATCATTCATAATGGATAATATTTATGTGCTTGTAAGTACCTTCAATTATTTTACCATAAATTATGAAAAAAGTTGGACCTAATTTTGTTCCGTTATTTGATTTTGTGAAAAACCCTTGTTGACTGTAATTCTAACTTATAACCGACAAGAAAAGGCGACAAAGTACATATTTATTAACGTAGATAACTGACTATTTAACGTCTATGGACCGGCACTATCAGTCTCGGTTAACACTGATCAGATGATAACTTGCAGGGAAACTATTGTTGTAACAATGAAAGAGAGAGAGAGAGAGAGAGACAGTATCATTCGATTAGTGTTAACCGAGACTGAAAGTACCGGTCCTAAGCACACATAATATAAGACTTTACAATCTGGACAACCTTTTTGTACATTTTTTTTCTCCCCACTTCTTATGTCATTAAATTGCTCACACCATTTTGTCGACCAATTTGCTCAGTTGCAACTGATTATAATTATTTCAAAAAACACTAGCTAAAGTGATTACTATTAGAATAATCAGTTTAATCCATTAAATCACTTCGAAAAAGTACGCCTAATAGCCTCTGTTGAGAATTTTTAATTTTCAAATTTTAATACACCATCTCTTCTTTTTTATATATATATAAAAAAAACATTGACAAGTATACAGCCATCATAAGCATTTTGTAAGCTCATAATGACTCTTATATACGTATACAAACGATTGGAACCATAATGTATATTTATTATAAGAAAAAAGCCCTCCTAAAATGCACGGCACTCTTAAAAAGTACTTTGTTTATAAATTTTAAACCCCTCTACATCTCGTATATGTCTTTGTAGCGCCATCCCAGTACCGAAAACAACACATGTATTTAGATATGAACACCGGGTCTAGCATAAAGTTTTATGGTCGAAGTGCGTACCTATAAAGGATGTTTAATCTTAAGCAGCGGACAATGGCATTTTGACGGTAGGTTCATGAAGAATTCAAGAGAATGCAATTAGAAATATAATTTATTCTACTTATCGATTATTTCAGCCAAAATAAATCCTTATTTTAATTTAGCTAAGTATTATTTTCCCTCTTATTGCAAATCTGAGTTGCCAATATCAAAACATAATCACCCACTAAATAGCAAACATGATTTTTGACCATATTTATTGAAATTCCTTATATTAGATGCAAGCCTCTGAATACCATATATCATTACTTCAAGCTCATAGCAAAGCGACTTTAGCTTCTTCTACTTATTTGTGTTTAGGGTTTTTACAGAACAAAAAATTAATTTGAAATATAAAGTAAAGAGCTCGGTAAAAAGTCACTAAACATGTTATAGTCATCTTTGATCTTGACTGCTTAACATTCACAATGGACAATTAAATTATTGTTTTAGCCAACTGGGGTGCATACCTAGTCCTTTTTTATTTTTTATTTTTTTTTTACTTTTTAAATTCATTGTACTTACTATCAACAGCCGACGCCTATGATATTATTGATTAACCAGGGAAAATGTCCCGGAATATGTAATTTTCAGATGCACCCTTTGTTTAGTTGTAATTATTATCCATTTAATTTAAACGTGGGGTGAAATCCCCACTACAAACCTGTCTCGTTTTAAAGGTCTTATCTAATACAATGAGTAGGATAATAATTTACGGGTCAGAATTTAACTACATTACGAAATAACATTTTCCTTCTCTTTGGTGTGAAAAACACTTTGATGCTTAAACATTCATATGATTGTTGTTATTAAATAAATGATAAAAATATTTAAAAATGTATATACATATGCCCTAAAAATATTATATATTATACAGGGTGTCTTATCAGGAACTGCATCGATCGATATAGTGAAAAGTACGCACCAGAAAATTTTGAAAATTTTGGGAATTACTAATGGCTGTGTGGTCAATCCAACTAAAATAATTACAAGCATCTGGTACTTCCGGTTATACCGGAAGTTGGTATCAACTTGCTTATTTTAAATGGAATACCCTATATATCTTAGGGTTTTTCGAAAAAGATCATAAAATTATGAGTCAAAAATTTTAGGATACCCTATGCCTAAACCCAGCCGTTTCAGAGATATTAGACATTTTAAAAAAATGTTGACAGGTGTAATGGTTTACAATAACTTTTATAACGTTCTTCGTGTAAAAGATACTCATTTGCTTTTTGGCATGCAGAAAGACCATAAGGTGATTTACGCTTTACAGTTTAAAGATATTCAATAATAGTATACCAAGTGTTCCATTATTGGCGTTACATTTTGTAAACTTCAAACCGCGAAAACTTGCTTAAGTCAAATGGAACACCCTGTATTTTTTTACATCAAGTTACTTATGTATAATTAAATTCCTTTTTTCTGATTTACCATTGTGAGGTTTAAGTTACAACTTTTTGAAATATTTGCGATTTTCTTAGAAATTCAAGAATCTTTAATAAAAATTTTATCAAATTAGCCATGATTAGAAACAATCAGTAATGTCAGTCATTCTCTTATGTTAAAAAATTCCACCGCGTTTAAATTACACCCACGAAGACTTTTTGAATTTGTTTATTATTTACGGAGAATGTTATAAAGTAATATCATGAATTTGTAGTACATTTGCTACTCGATATCCACAAAACGGAAACCGTCACCAAACACTGTAAAACGCATACTGGATCATTTTAAAAACTATGGCTCTGTCAAGGCAAGAATTCGAAAGCGGAAGCCTTTGTTGATGACCAAAACGTAGAAATAGCAATTCTGGGATATTTTCATGCATTTCCAATGATATCATTAAGACAAGCTGATCTGGAATCGAGACTATGCAAGGATTCAGTTCACAGAATTTTAATTAAACATAAATTTCACCCGTTTTCATTCCAAATGGTTCAACGATTAAAAGAAACAGATTTCCTAAGAAGAGAAAATTTTTGTGAATTTATTCTAATAAGGTCTGTAGGCGACGATTCTTATTTGGGAAATATTATATGATCAGATGACGCTAAATTTACCAAAAATGAACACAATTCACATTATTGGAGTGACTCGAATCCTCATGTGTTCAGGGAGCGAAATTTACAAGAAAGTTGGCAGTTTAATGTTTACTGTGCCATAAGAAACAATAGAGTGGTGGCATTAGAATTTTATCAGGAAAATTTAAACAATAAGTTATAAAGATTTCTTCTTCTGCCATTGTATAACTAATTTTTTTGTTTTTGTTGTTGTTTTAGGTAAAAGATATCTAAATATTTTACAAAATTTTAATAATAACTATTTAGAAAATTTACCTCTCGCCGAACATAGTAACATTTTTTATCAGCACGACGCACAGTGGGGCCAAATCCACAAAACTCGCTAATAATTATTTTTTTGCAATATTTGACAGAAAACAATGTCATAAATATTATATTCATTATTTTTACGGTTCAGTTAAAACCAGAAACCATATTGTCCAAATATCGATGTCGGTCGGTCCATCTGTCCGTAGTGTTTCTCTCTCTATTACTAAACCAACTTAGTTCAAACTTAAACATGCGTAATATTAACTAAATATGGTGGCTAGCTGTCCATTTTTTCTTAAATTCCGACGTAAATCGTCAAAGTAGGCGAAAGTTTACTCACAATTATGAAAACCATACGTTCGTGTTATTATTATTATTTTTTTAAGCTGCACGAGGTAGCAGCTAATTTCTACAAGTTGATTAGTAAACATTTTAAGAAGTGTGTAAAAAAAATAGCGATAATAGATCAGGGCCGGAAGTGTACTATAAATCCATGAGAAAATAAGCTTTTCACAAAAACACAATATTGTCGTATGGTTTTAATTAATGCATATATTTATCATTATTACAACACCATATTAATAAAAAATATATACCACTGGGTTCACTGGGATCCATTATAAGGTATAATTAAGAAATTCACGGCAGAATGAAATTCTTGTTGCAATAAACAGAATAACAACACATAGTCTCGTTTACGGATGCAACACGACTGAATTGTACTAATAAGTGACATAATCGCAGCCTTCTCCCTCCTCACCTCGGCTACAAATCGTGATCGTGAATGCATTTTTATATGCTCTGTCTATCACTATATTAGTATGCACAAACGAAATTAATTATAGAAAAACTTTAAATTTTGATTTTTTAGCATGTTTTCTTGATTTGGCCCCACTGTGCGACGGTGCTCCCCCACATAACGCGTATTTACTTGATAAATAATTTTTTACAAGAAACTTTTTTACGATCAATGGATCGTCAATAATGGACCTTTCCGATGGCCTCCTCGCTCGTCCGATTTATCAATTTTAGATTACTTTATTTGTGGATCTATTAAAAATAAAGTTTATGAGAGCCCTTTGGCAACTATTGAAAATTGTATGCAGAGAGTAAGAAATGCATTTCAAAACTTATCACAGGATTCAATTAGAAGAGCTACCCATGAAGAACTAATCCGAAGGTGCGAAAAATGTGTGGAGGTTCGAGGGCGGAATTTTTAACAATTATTAAATAAAAATGGAATCATGTTTTTGGTTGAATTTATCTTAGCTATTTTAGTTTATGCAAAGTGTCTTCAATCCAATTAATAGGCATATTACAGTGTTTAGTGTTATTTTCCGTTTTGTAGATATCTAGTAACAAATACAAGTTCTTGATATTACTTTATCACATTCTTCATAAATAATAAACAAATTCAAAAAGTCTTCGTGGGTGTAATTTAAACGCGATGGCATTTTTTGACATAAGAGAATGACTGACATTACTGATTGTTTCTAATCATGGCTAATTTAATAAAATTTTTATTAAAGATTCTTGAATTTCTAATAAAATTGCAAATATTAGAAAAAAGTTGTAATTTAAACACCCACAATGCTGATATCAGAAAAAAAGGAATTTAATTATACATAACTTGATGTAAAAAAATACAGGGTGTTCCATTTGACTTAAACAAGTTTTCGCGGTTTGAAGTTTACAAAATGTAACGTCAAAAATGGAAACTTGGTATACTATTATTGAATTTATTTAAACTGTAAAGCGTAGCTGACCTTATGGTCTTTCTACATACCAAAAAGCAAATGAGTATCTTTCACACGAAGAAAGTTATAAAGGTTATTGTAAACCATTACACCTGTCAAAATTATTTTTAAATGTCAAATATCTCTGAAACGGCTGGGTTTAGGCATAGGGTATCCTACATATTTTTGACTCAACATTTTATGCTCTTTTCGAAAACTCTAAAATATATAGAGAGTTCCATTTAAAATAAGCAAGTTGGTATCCACTTATGGTATAACCGGAAGTGCCAGATGCTTGTAATTATTTTAGTAGGATTGGCCACACTGCCGTTAGTAGCTCCCTCATTTTTCAAAATTTTCTGGTGCGTACTTTTCTCTATATAGATCGATGCAGTTCCTAGTGAGACACCCTGTATACAAAAGATATCTATAAAGTCTTGACACTGACTTCAATGTGTTAGTGTCAAATTAAATGCAACTGAAAACAGAAACATGATTTTTTTTTTAAAATATATAAATTTTGCAACGATAGTAGAAAAAATGTCGTATGCAACTCGAGTAAAAGTGTGTTTTTTGCAATCGGAGTGACAATTTTCAGAGTGTGAAAAACTGATTGTCTTGCTCTGTTTGCATAAATTGCTATTTACCATTTAATTTTTAATCCAAGAAAGGGCAACATTTTCCTAGATTTATCCACCAGAATAATGTTTCTACCTTGATATACCTAAATTTTGCTTTCGATTATAACAATACCAACCATTGCTTTAAATCGACTGAAATTTCTTTGAAAATAGTTAAAAAATAAAATGCATTTGCAGTAAGTTGGAAACCCCCACTTTCTGCTGTTCTACAAAAATATCTTATAATTATTATTTGCAACGTAAATAAAATCATAATAAGACTTGTTGTCATCCTTCATAGCGTTTAGCTGAGATGACTCTGCATTCAACAATAAGGACAGGTTCTTTAATTATAAAATATCTAATTACAAAATTAACCACCCGCAGTGAATAATAATCATAAGACCATCTTTTTGTTCTCGACACATCACTCTTTACTGTAACCTTCACAGACATGGAATAATATGTATAAAAAAGTGAAAAATTTTTACTATAACATTATGAAATGTTTTCTTAATATTTACTACGTGTAGTAAATATTAGATATTACTTTATTTTATTCTAATAGTGCTATTTAGATTTTTAACATACATAAGTATTGAGTAGAAGATCAAGTGATAGGAAATTATTATGTATAAAATATAAATGCTATTACTGTTTTAAATTTAATTGTGCATAGCGAATTTACGTAACGAAGTATGGGATATTTCCGCGTTTAGAATGTCGATACATACACTTCTTTTATCGGTTAAATGGTTGGTTCGGTTTGACCCGTTTTACATAGGTTTATCAGTTTTGATTACAATTTCAACTTTTATTGAGGAATTTTTCTATTGCAGATATACAGGATGGGGCAATAGTGCGTGGGACCTCGATATCTCGAGTTCTACGATAGCTAGAAATTTTTTAAAAAATTGAAAGTAAACTAGATAAAAAAAGTCTATAACTAGAAATTATTTTCGAACACACAGGACGAGCCAAGACGAAATTACAGGACCAAGTGCCTTTTTTTTAAATGGAATGCTATGTATATCAGTACATTTTTTGAAGCCTCTTTCTAGGCTCTATTCATTCCTACATTATTATTGGCTATCTCCCAGCCACTTTGATATAATGAATTTTTTTGTTGAAATAATGCCATCTGCAGATGGATATTAAAAAAATCACCACAGTCACAATTATAGGTTTTAAGAAAAACTTATGTGAATACCAGTTACGAGACATCTAATTAATGTTTTTGAATCATTTTCATTTCCTAAAAATGTACAGGGTGGCCAAAAATTAGTATTCAATTAAGAACTTTTTAAACTGAATTTTCTCAATTTTTTCAAATGAAACACCCTGTATATTTTTCGACGATGTGATGTAGAAATGAAAAACGAACATTTTTTTGTAAGTACTTCCCTATGGCTAATTGCAACTATTTTCGTTTTATAAATAAATAAGTGTCGAATTCAAGAATAAACTTAAAAAAAGAGGTTCCCTCAAATAATTCATTAGAAAAATGTATAATAGGTGTTCGACGTGTTGCCCATTTTGATTGACACACGTCTTTATGCAATTTTGAAATGAGGCCATTTAGTGGGACCATTTCCATTGAAATGAGTAAATAGTATTTAACCAGTCCTTTACTGTAATGTTTTTTTGTAAATTTTTTTGCTGTTTTCGTTATTCGACAAGCAATAAAACCTCAGTTTGGTATAAATTGTCGTGTATTTTTCACACTTATCGGTCGTTAGTTACAATTTGTATTGAATTTAAAATATTTGGAATTTTACAATATGAATTTTAATAAAGCGAAACTTGTAGACATGACTATTGTTTTGGGCGAGTCAGACAGAAATTGTTTACTTGCCAATAGAATGTATCACCAACGTTATCCTGAAAGAAGGCTTCCTGATGTTAGCAGCTTCCAAAACCTTCTCGATAGATTTCTGGAAATTGGAAATGTCGAATATAAAAAATGTGAAAGAATAAAACGTGTTGTGAACGAAGAAAATGAGTTTTCTGTGGTGCTGGCAACGGTTGAGAATCCCCATGTTAGTCAAAGAGAAGTGACCTCATTAATAGGAATAAGTAGACGGTCTGTGGGTCGAATCTTAAAAACAAATAAGTTGCATGCATATCATATTCAAATGCACCAGGAATTATCTGATGACGATTTTCAAAAGCGCTTACAATTTTGTAATTGGGCCAGAGGTAAAATGCAAGTTGATGTCAACTTCTTCAATAATGTTTTATTCATTGATGAGGCAACTTTTCATAAAAATGGATTTGTTAATAGGCACAATTTCCATTATTATGCTTCGGAAAATCCTCACTTTTATGCAAGTTTATAACCAACACAGATGGTCTATAAACGTTTGGGGAGGAATTATTGGAGAACATGTAATAGGGCCACATTTCTTTGATGGTACATTGACTGGAGCTATTTATCTTTAGTTTTTGGAAAACTATCTGCCACAATTATTGGTAAATCTCCCTGGAAGAATTCGAAATAGGATGTGGTTTCAGCAAGATGGTGCTCCACCAGTCACCACATTATTTAAATGCAGTTAGAGACCACTTAAATAATACCTACCCTCATCAATGGATTGGAAGAAATGGACCCACTAAATGGCCTGCTAGATCCCCAGATCTTACAAAAAATGGATTTCTTTTTATGGGGATACGTGAAGGAAATTGTTTATAGAGACACACCAACAACAGTACAAAATATGAAGGAAAGAATAAAAACTGCCTTTAGATCTATCACACCGGCAGTTTTAGGAACAGTGGGAACTTCATTTCAAAAGCGCATAGAGATGTGTGTCAATCAAAATGGCTAACATGTGGAACATTTATTATTTATTATTATTTTATTATTTTTATTACAGTTCTTAATAGTTCGATAGTTTTTCTCTGCACATGCAACTCTTATTCTGGCGCTGGGTTCTTCTCTTGTTTGGGGGCGTGACTTGTATACTTTACTCTTAATAGTATCGCAGAGGAAAAAATCCAGGGGTGTTAGATCGGGCGATCTATGTGGTCATCCATGGTCCAATCTTAAAGCTTTATTCTATACCCTTTCTATACTATCCACATGTATTTGATAAAACTGATTCTAGACAATGGAGCAATATTCCAACACAGATCTAACATACAATATATATATATATATATATATATATATATATATATATATATATATATATATATATATATATATATATATATATATATATATATATATATATATATATATATATATATATGTATATATATAACAGAGAAAGAGCTAGACGCGGGTTTATTTACATTACAGTAAAAAAAACAATCAATCATCGGGTACGCCCGCATAAAGAAAAAATTGCACGGTGAAAAATGCAAAAATTGCAATTGGCAGAAAGATGCAAACCATGGACACGTGTTTCTGACTAATTGGTCTTCATCAGCACGGTGTAGCTGAGTTAAAAAGATGGACAAAACTCAAAAAGACACTAAAGGAATACCACTGACAGGGAGCCAGTCGCACCTTTGTGGCTTCCACTTGGATGACTCCGGTATGGAGCATCGTCCAAGCATCGCACACGCGGGCAACTATAGCAACCTGCGTGGGATTCAGGACCCAGGAAAATGAATAGGAACAGAGAAAGAGCTAGACGCGGGTTTTATTTACATTACAGTAAAAAAAACAATCAATCATCAGTGGTATTCCTTTAGTGTCTTTTTTGAGTTTTGTCCATCTTTTAACTCAGCTACACCGTGCTGATGAAGACCAATTAGTCAGAAACACATGTCCACGGTTTGCATCTTTCTGCCAATTGCAATTTTTGCATTTTTCACCGTGCAATTTTTTCTCTTTATGCGGGCGTACCCGATGATTGATTGTTTTTTTTACTGTAATGTAAATAAACCCGCGTCTAGCTCTTTCTCTGTTCCTATTCATTTTCCTGGGTCCTGAATCCCACGCAGGTTGCTATAGTTGCCCGCGTGTGCGATGCTTGGACGATGCTCCCATACCGGAGTCATCCAAGTTAAGTTCGGTGGCGTCATAAATGGCACTATGTCGTAATTCACAAGTAAGTTACCTTCTTCTATTCTCGTAGCCCATATTTTTTACATTGTATAGACTTTCA
>JANEYF010002761.1:0-126831 GCA_029963845.1 Rhamnusium bicolor
CTATGTGTTTGGCTAAATGGAGACGAAGTTGCGATGTAAAATCATATATGTTTCGAATCGTCTACAGTTAATAGGTTTTGTGAGCATAGTGTTGTGATCTGAATATTTCTAAGTGAGCAATATTATATATTTTGTTGCAATTCTTTCACTTTATACAAAAAACCGTTTAATTAGACATGGCTGCAATTTCTGATATTGATTTATTAGCAATTAATGAACTTATCAATCAAGATACTTATCAGATTGTGGAACAGAGGCCGATTTTCGTGATTAATTATAAATAAGGCTTACCTAATAAAAAACATATCTCAGGTCACTACGCGGTTTGGAAAATCGCTGTTGGTAAATTTGTTTGATGAGAGTACAATTACACCGTTTAAATCATTTTTGCCAAAAAGAGTTGCAGAGGTTCTAAAGCCGGATATTATTGATAAAATAAATTCAGTAAAAGGTAAAAAAAATTTTTTAATCTATATAAGAAAAAATAAAAATTACTCAGGGGCAAAACAAAGCCCTTTAATAAAAATCTTTAATTTTTAATATTTTTTTTTTCATAATAACAAAAAAAAAAAATAAAATTAAAAACAATTATTTAAATTTTTAAGCAGTATCTAAAAAGATTTTAACGTAGTGCGTAAGAAAAATTACTATAAAAAAAAAACAAAAAAAAAAAAAAACCCCTATACTTATGCCTAATAAGTTTAAAAATTCTTTCTAAAAACCTACGGTATCAACTTCCAAGCCATTCTTTTTATAATATTTTACCCAAAATCAAAATTTTTACATCTAATTATTTAATTTCCAGACAAGTAGCAAATAAGTGGAAGTGTTATTCAGCAGAAGGATGGGTAAAAGCAGAAAATATTATACCATTTTTTCAAAGGTTGTAAATTCTAAGGTGAGTTGATCTAAGTATGGAATCGCTACATGCCGCAAATTATGATCTAAACTATTGTTTTGATAATGATGGAAGTTCAACGTCTTATGGATGATTCTGAAAAATACAACTTGGGTGCAAACACAAGTAAAAAATATATTAGAGGCAATTTAAATTTAGGATGAATTTTGTGAAGAAATGGGTCTTAACTAGATTTGAAACGTTATCTGTATGAAATAGACAATTATTTCCCAGGGGCAGTTATTGAAAAATACCATCTAGAAGAACAATCTGAAGATGATGAAAACACAGTCAATTAATTTGCATATATTTATATTTTCACTGGAATGTATTATTAGAATGTGTTTATAATAAAACATTGTGTATATTCTTATTTTCATCGAAATGTATCATTAGAATGAGTTTATAATAAAACATTGTGTATATTCTTATTTTCACTGGTAAATGTATTATTAGAAAATATTTATAATAAAAAAATGGAACATGTGCGTATGGTTTTTTTATTTTCTCTAGTTGCAGGTTAAAAATCAAATAAATAAAACACTTGTTTATAGATTACATATATTTTTTTTATTACATATTTGCTCAAATTTAAAAAAAAAAAAACCCCCAAAAAAAAAAAAAAAAAAAAAAAAAAAATAATTTTATATTTAAATATACAATACATTTATTAAGAAATTGATCATTTAGTAGAACATTGTGATCAAGGAGATGTTTTACTTGGAGCCAACAAAACCATTTTGAACAGAACCATCTAAGGCGCTGTAACTTAAGTATGCATCATGCAGTATAAGGGCATATACTCGAGTTTGTTCTGGAAACTTTGTTTTCCTGGTTTCAAATTCTATTTTTATGTCAACAGTTGATGATTTCATGGCATCCGGTTGGTGTGAGCAATCAAGGACAAACAGCGGATTTTTTCAGAATTCTCCAAGATCCATCATCGGTTCACCCATATCTTTGTCATAATAACTACGCTGGAAGCTTTCGTAGGCATAATAAGCGGCAGAACTTAATTCCTTATCGAAATCTAAATTCCAACGTTCATATGGGAACACTTCAGAGTTTAAATATAGACGAATATTGTTAATATCTGCATGTATAAACTGTGTGATATTCTTTGGTTCTGTCATTGGAATAATTATTATTTTGAAAACCTATAATGATATAGCGGGGCCTCTCGAGACTGCTAGTGGTTTTAACAGCCCATATATCTGAGGCTGTACTGCATGCAAACTAGGTAACTCATAAAGATCCCACATGCGGTATGCCATTTTAACTTTAGCATTGTAAGCACTCTTATTAATTCGATTCAATAGTAGTTTAAGCTTTTGACGATCTTCAGGTACAATATGTCTTATCTTCCAGTCGACCTTGTTGATTTCCAATTCAGCATCCACCTCCCCCTATGTATGAGTGTTTAAATGTTGAGTTGCTATTTTTAGCACCAGTTCTTGCGTTATATTCAAATGAATTTTAAAAAAATTTTCTGTTAAATCCATAAGGGGTATTTACAGCTTACCTTATCACTTAACACGTGACTGACAGTGTCTAAAATATCTTGCTGATTTTGAGTTAGACCCCAACCTTGAAGTTACTAGCAAGCGTGCGTGTGTTTGAACAATGAAACCATGACTTTTCATCGTGGTAGTAACACCTGGTTTTCGAACTACAGCCACTTGTTCACCACCCATCTCTAGACGTATTTCTTCAAATAGAAATGCAAGTGCTGATGGAGAGAATATTGTTTAGTAGCATCGCTAGGTAATTTTCTTTATGCAAAGGTAACTTTCAAGATGTCAAGTATCAGATCTTGAAAATTAATTGGAATTCGTATTTCATCCGAATTTCTGTAATATGGCGAGCCATAAGGTTTATATGTATGTTCGTGTAGACTAATGCAGTGAATGGTCAAATACTGCCTCGTCAAACACTTCAGTTTATCGCTAGTTGCAATAACCACCATCGTTATTTTTAATTTTTTCTCAATTTCAATCCAATAGATGAGAAAGGTACGATCCCCGGCTGACAATCTATGTCTTAACTGTTTAAGGTGTGCACTGTTGAATGAATCTACTTCCACATGCTTCTTCTTTTATCGATATTATTATCGAGTATATTATATTGGTGGTTTACCTGTCGCTGTCGATTATTATATCTGAAACCCATTTGAGTGGTTGTGATGTTAAAACTTCTTCAATTCTAACTTTTATACAATTTTTTTCTCCTCGAAAATCGATTAAATCACCGTTGTCATCCAATATGCTTAGAGTAATGTTATCGATAAACTGACGTCCTTCAGGTCTAACAGGTAAATATATGATATTAGCAGGCTCCCCTGGTAAGTTTGTAACCTGGTTCTACATCAATGTCAAACTCAAAGATTGTGTGTGATTCATCGGTATTCAAATATGCTCCAGAAATAATGTTGCAATCTATACGTATCATTCTTACTTTCATAATATCAACTGGAAGTGTTGATTCGTAAACTCTATTTGGATATAAACGTATTGCTTCAAATCCTAGTAGGCTACCAATCGAGTTTGGTTGCGTAAAGTCTATTTCATACTTTGACCAAATCTGACATTTTAATGTGTTGTTGTTTGCCCGTATCGAGAGTGTTTTTTCGAAATCTTTTTCATCAACATTCATAGCTTTCAATATTGCTCGATAGATTTCATTAATTTCATAAGCTCCTAGAGGTATGTGAATATTTGTTGTGGATGCAGCCTTCGCATTAATTTTATAGCAAAAATTGTTATTACTTTCATCCACATTAAATATAGAATTGTAAGAGTAGAACCCTATTAAACCTAACCCATAACGACTGGCTGTATCTAGTTGAATGGGTGGATAAAAGTCTGTACTAAGCACGCTTGAGCGGCTCGTTACTGTGAAGGTGTGCGACATGACTGATTTATTTAGAGCGTGTTCTGTTGCTTTATTGTGTGTTGCAACAGCGGTGTTGTAATCTTCTCTTCTTTGCTGGTGATGGTGACATGTTTATCTCATTATTGTTTGAGACGTTTATGTCATTTAATTTACAGTAGCAGCAAAATATTCTTCGAGGTGGTGGACCGTCATTTTCATCAACAATAGTGGTTTGACCATCATCAGAGAAATGATCTTGACAATACTGATATTTTAATATGTCAATATCATTTTGAAGGTGTGTTGGTAACTTATCCCATACTAATGCAATTTCGTTTGATGCGCATGCAATCATAACTTCCTTCGGCATATCTGCAAGTTGATATTTGCTCATTTTCCTCAGACTGCGAAGTCTAGAAAATGCAATTAGTGAATGTCCCATTCTTTTAATGTTTTCTCTGTCAATCGCTGGTGTGATAGATGTTTGCTCCATAGTGTCACTTTTTCGTTCTTGAAGATAGAAACTTTAAGCACAAATGTCCACACCACACTGTATTAAATTTTTGCTGACGCTTGTAATTATAGCAGATTTTATCAATTTTCTTTGAACCGGTGTGGAAATATCGAACTAATTCTATGGGTGGGGGCAAATCACCAAAACTATCAAAATATGTGACTAAACCACCACGTTTCTTATATGCCACCCAATGCGTCCCAGGACCGTCCACATGATCTAAATTGATGATTGCGGCTTCATTATAATGCGGGCCTGAATTTGGAAGAATATTTCGCATAAATACACCTCGAAAATAAGGTATCTTCATCCTCTTAGCATAATATCTGAGATCAATGTCGGTTAGAGCTCTCTGGGGCAGGGTGTCTAATAGTTTTTTGAATTTTGCGGTTTTAGGTAAGCCCCAACCCTTTACGATATGGTTTCAAATGCAACCCTTTACCGCTTTTTCCCATGGCGATCGCCTCCATATGTCTGTTGTGGCGATTTGCTTCAGCTATCCCTTGTCGGCTCGTTTTCACAAGATTCACTGCTTTAGCAATACCCGATGCGCCTCCAGCTAAAGCACCCAATGCAGATAAGCCAGCAAAAATAGGTATTAAAGGTAGAATTCCTCCAACTTTCGGTATCGGAATTATGCGAGGTGTTCGAATTTTTCGTTTTCCACCTACTGCTTTTATGTGATGTCGCGCAGCTTGAAGCGCAATGTGCATAGCTTTCTTTGTATCTTTTACAACATTTCTTTTACCGCCAGCTTTCCGTAATACATCGCGCACCTTGCGAACTATTCCCCCACCGAAAGCTATTTTTCTAACCTCCTTCTTGGCGTTCTTCTTCTTCTTCTTCTTCTTCTTTTTTAGAATATTCTTTCTCTTTGAAATATTAGGTAATGTTGACTTACATCCCATACCAAGATGTCGTTTTCCTTTCATTATGTTCGTAACTAACCAAGCGGCTGCTTTTTCTCCAATCGTGGCGTCTTTGGATTTAACTCGTTTCCAAGCTGCCTGTTCAAGTTGATAGTCTGCTTTGTGTCTGGCTGCTATATCTTTCTGTGTGTATGCAATATCGTGTTCCTTGCACGCTATATCAAGCTGATTTTTCCCGATATCACCATGTTTAAGTCTCCTTTCTAACTTGGTACCGGGCCCGCAATACTGATAACCTCCCGGTAAATGCAATTCAAATGGAAGCTTGTCAATCAGGGAATTAATTATACCCCCACCAATCTTTTTGTCGCGTTGATGTCTTTGATGTGTGTGTTGTGTGGTGATCAACATTTAAATAAGCCTTGTAAAACATACATCTATTTATATAGTCTTCAACCGCGATACAATGCGCATTGTCAAGCAGAAAGAAAAATTTATTGTGGATAATTTAGATGAGAAAGTGGGATTTGGGTATGGCGATGTAAATAAACGTCATGGACCGCTACTACCATCAACTGTACGATCTATTATAATCGGTCCGTCAAATTGCGGAAAGACAAATGTAATGATTTCTCTACTTACCCACCCTCTTGGACTACGTTTTTTGAATGTATATCTATATTCAAAATCACTAAATCAACCCAAGTATGAGTACTTACAGAACGTATTAACACCGATTAAGGGATTAGGGTTTTATACCTTTAGTAATAATGCACAAATAGTTGAACCATCCGAAGCCCAGCCTGAGTCAATATTTATATTTGATGATGTAATATGTGAGAAGCAGGATGTTATAAGATCATATTTTAGTATGGGGCGTCATAGAAATGTGGATTGTTTTTATCTCGCTCAAACATATTCACGCACACCGAAGCAACTCATAAGGGACAATAGTAATTTTATAGTTATGTTTAAACAGGACGACATGAATTCGCACCACGTATTTTCCGATCACGTGTCACCCGATGTAACATTTAAACAATTTCAAGAAATGTGTGTAGAGTGTTGGAAAGATAAATATGGATTTCTGGTAATAGATAAGGATAGAGAAATACGTGAGGGTCGATATAGAAAAGGTTTTGATAGCTTTATATATCCTTGATGTATTTTAATTAAAACTTCAATCGGTCTATAGACATCATCATAGACACTTCGATAACAGAGTTATATAATAATTAAAAATGAATACCATCAAAGAGGGTAAAACCAACATTGATGCTGTGAATGAAATATGTCTGAAACGTAAGCTGATAGAAGCGACAGATGCGGTACGCAAGAAATTCAACTCAATTAAAAGTAGACATGCGGAGAACCAAATATCACTTGAGAAGATGTATGAACCTATAACAAAACCTTTAAAAGTTATATCCTCAGCGACAGATGTAAAATCACAAATTCAACCGCTACAAACGAAAACCTCGATTCAAAGGAGACATTCAAGAGAATCATCTGACATGGATACTTCTTTTAAAACCACACCTGATAGAAGCAAGAATGATGGTGAATATGATACACTACAAACGTCAATAATGGAAACACCTCCACCATCAATATTCGCCACCCCAAGTTCGGAAATTTCATTTACAGGTGAAGTACATGACATAGTCAGTAGGCACATAGGAAATTTAAAGTCGGGTGATTTTCATTATGATACCATATACGGTGTACGAGTAGATCCAAATAATGACGTCCTATTGATGGGTAATGCAGAAGTACGATTTTCTAATGGAAATATTGCGCTGTCGCGTGGTAAAAAAAAACTTGGAGTGTATCCAGGCAGTGCAGAGTTATATGATATAATGTTTCTGAGATATCCGCCGATTTTAAATAGCGGTGTGAATGTTAATCGCAATGAAGAGTTGAAGATTTATGGTAAAATATTAACAAAGACTAACGCGGCATTCAAGAATTATAAGCCTGATAATGGGTTGAACACATCTAAATGGAAGAAATTCCACAAAATTATAAAACCTTTGGTAACCTCTACAATGGTGACTAGATCGAAAAGTGGTTTAGGATTACATCATAAAATACCTACCCACAAGATGTACACTGATAAAGATGTGGACTATGTATATTGGAATAAACCGAAAGAATTGGTGGACCGTCTGCGTTTGTTATGGGCCTCAAAAATGGCTGGTAACAATAATGTTAACAACGAAATATTAAGTTTAATCAATGAGATGAGAGAAGAAAAAATTGTGTATTAAAACTTATATTCCAAAGAGAAAAACGTATATTCATACTGATATAATTTCTTATATATTATATCACCCAGTATGTATAATAGGTGCAAATGTGTCTAAAACGAGTTAGATGTATTCAGAAATGGCTACTGTAAACACCATCGACAAGTTTGGTCGTAGAAAAAGTGGTAGTAAATCAATGCTTTTACGTGGGCCACCAGGTATCGGATTCAAGCTCACCAGTGATAAGCATTTTGATATTCAGAATAAACGTTTAAAGAATATTGGCTACCCGATAGACGAGAGAGACGCAGTGACATGCGATTATGTACATCAGTATATTGGTAAAAGCATACAAGAAGCGTCTAAAATAATTCTAGACACATTTCACAAATCTATGGTTGAGTACAATAAAAAAAATGAAGAGTTCAACACAACGTATGCGAATCAATTGATTGATGACATTCGACGTTATATTGAAAAAGAAATTTCTATCATCAAAAACATACTTAAAGAAAATCAAGATACTTTAACTGCTAGAGTAGCTAAAATAGATCAGACAGTCGCAGAATTTCATTCAGAGAACACGTCATCCGGCAGATTAGCGTTTCCTCCTGAATGGGATGACGCAGTATATA
Source organism: Rhamnusium bicolor (assembly GCA_029963845.1). Taxonomy (NCBI): domain Eukaryota; kingdom Metazoa; phylum Arthropoda; class Insecta; order Coleoptera; family Cerambycidae; genus Rhamnusium; species Rhamnusium bicolor. The sequence continues at coordinate 8,037 of JANEYF010002761.1, forward strand.
TGTAGAGAAAAGAATACCTATATGCACGATGGCGTTTAATAATTGCAAACAACAAGTTGTTAACGAATTGCACAAATCTTGTAGGCGAAATTTCCCTAGAAGAAGAACTATAATTAAAGGGTTTGGTGATTTATGGCAGATTGACTTGGCTGAAATGCAGCAGTTCGCAAGGAATAATGCTGGTCACAGATATATTCTTTTCGTAATCGACTGTTATTCGAAATACATTTGGACTCGACCTATTGTAAACAAAACAGGAGCTGTGGTTGCTAAAGCTATGAAAAGCGTTATAAAAGAAGCAAAATATTCACCTAAAAATATACAGAGTGATCACGGAACTGAGTTCTACAACAGAAATTTTACTGCGATAATGAAGGAAAACAATATCAACCACTTCTCCACGTTTAGCACTAAAAAAGCTGCGATTGTGGAACGTGTAATACGTACATTAAAAAATTGGTTGTATCAAGAATTCTCACTGAGAGGTAAATATAGATGGATTGATATTCTACAGAAAATAACAGAACGTTATAATAAAAAAATCCACAGAATAACTAAAATGAGACCAATTGATATTACACCAAATACATCTTTAAATGTATATAATCATGCTAAAATTGCTTTAAAACCTAAATTTCACATTGGTGATGTTGTGAGAATAAGCAAATTTAAAAGCGTGTTTTCTAAAGGTTTTACACCCAACTTTTCAACAGAGTTGTTTAAAATCGTAAAAATAAACATAACAAACCCCAGGACATATTTACTTCAAGATATGATGGGTAAGCCGATCAAAGGGTGTTTTTATGAAATGGAACTGCAAAAAACTAAATATCCAGATGTTTATTTGGTGGAGAGTATTTTAAGGAAGAGAGGAAATAAAATGTACGTGAAATGGCTCGGACTTCCCAAAGAATATAATTCCTGGATTAATAAAACAGATATTTTATAAATATTGCATATTACTACTATGTTTTAAGTAGAATTCTAAAAAAAATGTGTATTGTTAAATCGAATGGTGCTTCTATTTGTGTGTCAGAAATAAACACAAAATTATTTATTTCTTCTTAGAACATAGCTCATTTAGATGTAATCAATATCTTATTCATAGCTTTCACATTATTTTAATTTGTAGACTACAATAATGTTTATTTGTAATATATTATATTTTAGATAAAATATTTACATTAATAATTAATGTCGGTATTTGTAGGTTTAGAAAGAAAATAAATAATATTCACACGTATTGTTTAATAAATATCGAAAAGCAATAGGACCTAGTAAAAGGGTGTAAAACTTCTAATTTTTAAACTTTAACGGTAAAGCTTTCATTGCAATCGACCGTTAGTAAAGGATGTTTACCTAATAAAAGTTGCTTTTACACCTCTTTTATTACCCTTTGTGAACAAATCTCACATCTCTAATGGAATATTTTTATTACACCTTTATTAATAAATTTAGGTTACACTAATTTATAGTAATATTTTATTCCACACTTTTTATATTATTTTTTTAATTTTAGACTATAAGAATTATTTTTATACTTTATTATATTTTAGATAAAATGTTTACAATTAAGAAAGTAAATAAATAATTATGAAGAAGTATTTGTATCATTTATATAATAAAACACATCAAAAAAAAATAAGAAGCATACAATTAAGAAAAAATTTTTTATTACTTAAAAATACACATATATATATACACAAAAAAGAAAATACAAAAATTATAACTAGACATTAATACTAATATAAAACTTATAAAAGAAACACAAAACAAAAAAACGAAACACAAAAAGAAAATACAAAAATTATAACTAGACATTAATACTAATATAAAACTTATAAAAGAAACACAAAAAATAAAAATTATAAACTAGATGCTAATAATATAAAATAAATACAAAAAATACAACACACAACATAACTAATAACTAATAAATACAAAATAAATACAAAAAATACACAACACAACACAAAAATAACTAATAAATAAAAAAAATTAATGTTTATCATTAAGAGTCTTTGGAGTTGGAGTGCACACGAAGCACGCATCGACGATGCCAACAACAACAAGATTGTCTTGACATACCCCACATGTTATTATGGGTACATCAAACCAATGTGTTGTTTGATGGATGCTGCCGTGTTTGTGTACGGCGCGATTCCCAATTAATATTGAATAGGGAACGTAGCAACGCGTACACAAATACACGCAGTCACCGTCGATGGTTTCGACGAACACAAACGCCGCGGTCGCACAAACTATTTCCGTGGATCCTGTTTCAACCTCGGTGATGCGGCGGGCCATCTCCATATGGTCCACGGTATCTGCGTCCACGGCGTCAGTCACGACCCCCTCGTCAACGTCGTCGTCGTCGTCCTCCACTCCAAGCTCAGGTTGCACATCATCTATAAATAAATAAATAAATAAATAATATATAAATACACATTTATTGCATGCATTTTTTAGACAAAAAAAAATTACAAACAAAGGTGAAAGATTCTGCAGAGTGTATTCTCACTTACACATAAATGAATATAAGTATTAATTATATCATAATATTACCTGGAACAGCATCTCCTTCATTCACAACAACACCACCCTCCACCTCATCATCATCAAGCAAAAATCTCGGATTATTAACATCATCCCACGCCAAACCCCTCAAACGTTCCATGTTTCCAGCCATTTTCTATTATATTTTTCTATATTCGTATACACTGTAAATGAAACTGATGTAATTCTAGCAATATGCACACATATTTATAGTGATGAAGGAGGTCCAGAGCAGTCTCCCACCATTCTCTTGAAGGCCGTCCTGTTATACGTTGAAGGACAATGTCTTACATATGTATAAAAGCAGTATATGAATACACATAAATAAATATATTTCACAAGTTGTTCACAGTGTTCATTACAATGGTTTTTCCAAAAGAGTGGGATAGTAAACCAAAAATTTTATCTTATCCATATCGAATTAATAATCTAAAAAGATGTTATTGTAGTTATGCACTTCATATAAATCCACGCACTGGTTTGTGTGTTAATTGTGATAGGGAAAATCCAATCATTTTCGAAGATATGACAGCGATACCTTCTAGTATAGTAGGTTTAAAATGTAAAAAGTGCCCGCGTGTGTTGAAACATACAAATATTGGAATTTGTAGAGATGTTTGCGATATTTGTATGAAAGATAGATTTTTGAAACAAAAATGTTTAGTTTGTAAGGTATATTTCAATGATGTTTGGAATAACTTGTGCCGGAGGTGCAGGTTTGGTAGCATTTTATGTTATAAAATTGGTTATTTCTTTCCTAATAAGAAAAAACACATGGAATTTTGTTGGTGTCTAACACATGAGGAACAAATCAAACGAGCGTCAACTATGGTAAATGGAACATCTGGGCCAAACTCATCGCAATCTGATAGTGAATAGTGTTTTTTTATTGATATCACATATTTTAATGTACTATTGTTTCAATAAAATATTAATATTAACAAATTTTGTTATTCTTAATTGAAATTTTAATGTAACTTTTTTTAATTAAATTCTATATAAAACCAAAATGTCTAATGTATGAAATTTCTATTAGTTTCACATTTTATTTACATAATATATAAGTAAAAATGTTTATAAATAAACTTTATTAATACAAATACTATTTAACATATTTGTTAATATGTCATATATTTTTTTGTATAGTAATGATGGAAATCTCATGTTTTTTAACATATGTTTGTGTACTATTGTTTTCAATAAAAATATTGGTATTAACACGTTTTAATTCTGTATTGTTTTCATTAAAACATTAATATTAACAAAACAAAAATTTAATATTCTTAATTGAAATTTTGATTTAACTTTTTTTAATTAAATTCTATTTAAAATCAACGTTTATTGTGACTGAAATTCTATTAGTTTAAAATTTATTTACATAATATATATATATAAGTAAATTGATTATAAATAAAGTGTATTAATACAAATACAATTTAACATGTGTGTTAATTATGATATGTATATATATTTGTAGAGATGTTTACATTAAATGTAATTATATATTTACACATGTTTTTCATTCTTAATTTAAAATTATCTTTTTTTAAAATCACATTTAAAATCAAACAAATAATTTGAATTAATTTTTTTTATTAAAATTTTTTTACATAATATATATGTACACATATATATATATATATATATATATATATATATATATATATATATATATATATATAATTTATTCTGTGGAATCCACGTCATCTTCGCATTCATTTTCGCATTCATTTTCGCCCTCATTTTCACCCTGTGACGTCCAGTGGCTTTGGTCTGGGGTTGCTTCCACCGACGCACCATCATCAAAGTGCTCGTCCACGTCATCTAATTGCACTGTAGACACCGACCATGCCGAAGGAGATGGCGCCCGATCTGTGGAACTGTCTGGTTCATCTTCATCGAAATTAATCATTTCAGGCGACCAGCTCCTACAGAAATCATCCCCGACGCTGTCTGCAGGCCCATCATCCATCTCTATATTATCCTCATCAAAATAATACAGTGGTGATTCTTCGTTTGTGGTACTATCCGCTTCCATAATTATCTTCTTGTGAAATGCCTGTTAATATTGTGGTTGATTATTTATAAGAAGTCACAATATTTTTGACCTTGTAATCTAAGACGTTTGGTTAGCTACGATTGCATATTACAAATTTACCCACTAGTTGGCGTCGGGGTAGTAAGTGGGGGTAGCTGTGAAAGCTAGAGAGTTTAAAAAGCGCATAACAGTCACTTCTTGTGAAGCTTCCCAGTGTGTCAGTCGTGTTTTATCTATCTTCAAACTTTTAAAATTTTCAAACCGAATTAAAACTTTAAATTTTTTTTTCATAATGAGTGACAAATTATTCGCTTTGTTGGAATTATCTGGAGAAGTGCGAGACGCTCTAGCATCACCTATTGCGGATCGGGTTGTGGAACTTCCACTTCTTAAGTGGGATTCTACTACTGATAGAAATGTGGGTGATGTGGAAACGTTAAGTGTGAATCCCGCGACCGATGACGATATGGCAATATTATGTATTAACGAAGCGAATGATGATTTTTGGAATAAAATAGATTTCGATTTGTTAATACATAATAGTGAACAACAAAGTGGCGGCGTAACTTTTGGAGTTGCGGCGTCGAGTTCCAAGGTTGACGTCGTGGAACCCGAGGCCAATGTTTCACTAGGTACGCCGCAAATACAGTTAGAAACCGCTGCCGAACAAGTGGTGAGTGTGGCTCAAACCCATGAGATGCAATTACCGTCTCGGGAAGTTATTTACGAGACCGTTACACCTGTAAGTTCGCCACAAAAAGCACCGTTAAACCCAATAATAACCCCTGTGAAACGGAGGAATAACAACATCCTTGAGGGGTTATTGCAAAAGGGTGAAAACGGTGCTTTTGTGAAAACAATAAAAGGATGTACAAAAAGGAAACGCTCCGCCCCTGCTGCCGAAAATAAAAAACCACGTGCGGCAAAAAACAAAAAGTCGCGCGTGGTGAATATATCAGCTACACCGTCGAGTAGTGGGGTTAAAAAACCCATACGCTCAACTACTAGCTCGACGGTGACCAAATTTTCTTCGCAAATCGCGACTGGGGCTGGACCGTCAAATAATTTACCGGAACGGCGAATTTCATCCTGTGTGAGTGAACTTCAATTATCTCAAGATCATCAAAAGGATATATTGAGCGATGTTCTTTTGATGATTAACGGATTTGAGATGAGGAAAGCTCGTCTTATGAATGATGTTCAAAAAAGTGACGAACGGCGTCGCGAATTAACACAAATTTGCGAATCTAACGTCACTAAAAGACGGCGATTAGTGGATTTACTCGAACAACATGACAACGTTGCTCGAGTAGATGAACAAAACCTGGAAGATTTTAATTCGTCCGATACTAATAACCGTCTTGAATTGGACAAAATTACTAAGAGGATTGAGTCCATTCGCCGGTTGCTCGGGTGATAATTCCAACATCGCGACCTATTAATATTTTTTTTTACACACTGGTTTGCTGATGTATGTATATACTATTTTTTCCTTTTTTTGTAATTAATATATTGAATGTAATCTTTTTTTTTGTATTGTTCTTTCTGTTGCAGTTTTGCACATATTCAATTTTTTTATATATAATTTGCATATACATGTTTAATTGTTCCTTTTTTTTTTGCAAAATTTTGCATGTTATACTTTTTCCTAAATTGTAGAATATATGTTTAATTGTTCCGTTACATTTTATGTATTGTTTCAACCAAATTTTTCACACAGATTGCATGTTTTTGTAAATTGTACAATATGCGTTTAATTGCATATTTTCTACATTGTTTTTATTGCAGTTTTGCACAAACTTGTGTTTTTTTTTTGTAGAATATACGATTTATTATATCTTCATCTGTTTATATTGGAATTTTTTGTATACATTGTAAAAATTTTAATCATATTTGTATATTATTGCAATTTTGCATAAATTGTGTGTTTTTGTAGAATATGTATTTTATTATTATGTTTTGATTGTAAATGGATTTTGAATAAGTTGTAAAATCTTGCAAGCAAAATATTTTATTGTAATATATGATTAAAAAAAAATGAGTGTGTTATTATTTTAAAATGAATAAGGTGTACTTAAATAAAGTAAAACAGTAAAAAATGAATAAGATTTTCTTAAATAAAGTAAATCAGTGACATTAAAAGTGTAAACACATAAAATTACATGATAATATAAAAGAATTGAAAAAGGGTAAAGTATATGTTTCATTTTATTTAAAGAATGATGAGCATATTTTTAATAGTTTTACAATTGGTTCTATTCAGATATTTTCAAGTACAATTTTAAAAGTGTAAACACATAGAGTTAAAAGCTAATAAAAGAATTGAGAACAAATAAAGGTAAGTAAACGTTTTATTTTACATTACATTTAAAGAATTTTGACCCTATTTTAAAACCTTTACAATTACTTTTATTAAGATATTTTCAAGTAACAAAAAATATATAGATTTATTCTTCAGGTATAAGTTGAAGGGCAAATAACTTTCTAGTTTACGGATATTACACTGTAAAAGCTTAGATGGGTTTTTTTGTTGATGGGGTTGTAAATTTATACTTTACGTTCAATGTTTTCTATTTGAAGGGTAATAAGTTTTGATTTAAAGATTTAAATAAAACAATCATGATTAACTGAAAAAATAAAATAGAACATAGTGTCTAGATAAAAAACGATTGTAATTATTTAACTTGTGACTTATGAGAGTTGATAAAAGATAATTTGTTTTAAAAATTTATTATTAATCACTTCCTACACAATTTATTAATTGTAGATGAAACGAAAAAAATACTTTTGAACAAAAAACAATCACATAAATCCAAAAATTTTTTACAAGTAAGTACACTTTTACAAGTGCACTTTTAACAAGACAAAAAAATTTTCATATCATTGTTTAGTGTAAGGCTACTAGATTGTAAATTAATAATATTAAGTTTGACTTAGATTGAAGAAGGTATTTTGTATGCAGAATATTTCACTGTCGTACATTTTTCTATTTTAACTTAGATTGTACTATGTAAGCATAGTGCACAATTTGAATGTCCAAGAAGTAGATTACTACACAATATGAGGTATTGTAAAAGATAAATGATTCATACAGTACACTGCTGAAGATTTTTCTTAAATTCTTCTACTCTGACATAGATGGCAGCACATTCTTTTTCACCCACCAATTAGTCTAGAATTTATTATCCTCAAAATATTTTACTTATTGATTTACCATAAAACGTTTAGCGCGTATTATGTGTAAGTAAAATATTTTATAATTAAAATAAGTAACAATGTAAATATATTCACGTATCCGCTTGACACGTTCTACCGGAAGTATGTTATATTGATATTTCGGATAACACAAAATTTAAGAGAGCGAGTGGTGTCGACATGCGTTGAAGCGTCAATCTTTGACGTGGAAATTGCCGTGTCGATTCCACCGCGCTCCTGGGAATAGATGGAGGCGGTGGTCTATTCCCAGCTTTTTTTTCATTTTTGACCTCATTTGACCTTTTGACCGATATTTTACCAGGTTTTTTTTTTTATTTAAAACAATTATTTCCCCTTTTTATATATTTTTCATTTCCATTTCTAATTAAAACTACCATTTCCAATACATATTTCTGTTATGAAGTAGTTTTTATCTAGGATGCGTACATGACGCGCCCTCTCTGTTCCTATATCAATATTAGGGTGTGTCTATACCTTAGATTAGGAAAGATTCCTAATCTAAGGTCTATACAGAGAAACTGATATCTACAGGTATACAACCAACAAAACAACAACTATATGCTTATTAATATATATTCAAACGTTTTCTTTTCTTATTTTATTTACATATTTTCTTTATACACAAAACAAACATCTTGTTTATTAATATTATATTTTATATACATACACATACTTTAAAATAACATACAATTTTTACAAATATTTTATACACATACACATACTTTAAAATAACATACAATTTTACAAAGGTTGATTTTCCAATGAATTTATTTCCTTAAGTAAAAGATCCAACATATCAACACATTGCTCACCATTTACAAAAGGCATTACTTGATTTTCAACGGATTCTTCCTGATAATATATTATATCGGTATGACCCCAAGGTAGAGTTTTTGTAGTGTTAGGAATTACAAAACGTTTACTATCATTATATGAAAGTGCCACTCGATTCTTTATTTCAGTAAAAATGTCGTGCAAGTCACTCTTGAAAGTATACATTTTTCTAAGTATTATACCGCCTTGTTCAACTATTTTTTTATAGTCATCTATTGTTAGTTGTTTTTTAATTACCGATTTTTTAACTCCCTTAGCTTTTTACAATTGACTGCATAAAGACTCCACACAATAAGCTTTTGCGCCAGTACCATAAAAGCTTATGATTAAATCATTAGCAAATTCATCTTTAAATCGACCGATTACACTTTCACCTTTTTTAATATTAAATCTATTTCCTTCTTTGAAATTACTAGTGTCAAATTTATCTGGAAATTGTAAAATAATATCGTAAAAATTGTCTGTAAAAATTTTCATAATTAACGAGTCAGTATCAGTGTACAATAAAGAAGCTTTTGGACCATACATATTTTTTATAAAATCATAATAAAAACCGTATAACACTGTCTTGGACAATTCCAATATGCAAAACCCGAGATAGATTGGTTTATTATAGACTACCTTCAATCTACCCATATGAATAGCTAAAAAGTCTTCAGAAAATATGGAACAAGTTTTAAAGTTCGGTCGAGCAATTAGAGAATTGGCGCCTTCTCTTCGTTTTATGCTATGCCAATGCGTAACCAGCTTTATGTCCCTTCTGCAATCAACATTTTCTAGGCTTTTCCCGTAGATGGCGTTATTCATCAGTTTATATTGATCTTTTCCAAATTTATTATCACTTTTATTTCTCAACTCTGTATTTAGATCGATGTATTTTTTTAACCAAGGCGATTGATTGAACTTTAGAACCCGGTGTGTTTTCAAAACCATCAAACCATGCCTACTGGCTTGTTTCAAATTTCTGTAGTGTATAACATATCTTTTTTTATCGTGTAAGTTAGGTATTAATTTTTTTAATTTTAATTTGCATGGAGGTGGGACAATATTTTCTACTAAAAACGATAAATCAGCGTGGAGATCATGTAATGACTCGGGATAATGGATATCAACCTCAAGAACATATCCGCATGAACTATCATCTGAAACACTCATAACATCTAAATTCATTATTTCACTCTCCGAAAGCCACATAAACCCGCCTGTTGGAAGCGGTTGGCACATACTGTAACCATACATATTCGTACAATCTAAATATGTGATAAAAGAAGATGCTTCGTTGGGGTCATAGTTTGGGAGGAATTTGTTATTTGTTATGTGTTTTCGCTCTACGCAGCAGCTAAGCCCACCTCTCAAATTACGTTTAAAGAAATTAATCATGTCGATATCTACCATTAGTTGTAAACGTATATTTGTTAGTTTTAGCATAGCATCCCACCCCAACCCTGGAGCCGTATAGTACTGAGCGGGATCCAATTTATATTTTTTCAGAGATATTGCTCGAAAATTTTCAAATACATCACACAGCAGCAACACATCTGTTTTTAAATATAAATCTGAATATTCACCCAAACTACTACAGTTAAATGTGTTCCAAACTTTCTCAGCCCTTTCGTAATCCGCGTCCGTTATATTTTCATCATTCAGTATATTGTAAAATTCTTCTTTGGATGGTAAAACGGGGGTGTTTAATTTTTCTAAACTGCTAACAAAACTGTATGGGAATACACCCTTTCGCCGCATTAAATTAAACTGTTCATCGTTTGGAAAAAATTTTCTGGTTTGATGAAATTCACTAACCGGTAAAGTGTCCCCCAAATTTTGAAGCGAAGTAGACAAAAATTTAAAACTATCGATAAAACGCAATTTTATATATTTTTTACTTGTCTCACCCTTACTATTGATATAATCATGCATATATAAATGTTTAGTAAAGGATATATATTTTTCTTTGTTTTGCGCGAGTACATCGATTCTATCCCCATGTGTGGCGATCTCGCGAATTAATATGTGGGTATCGTACATCATCGAATTGTGTAATATAACGGGAATGAAATTTGGTAATTTATAATTTAAATTACATACTGAGTGAGCGGCGCCAAACCTAACTTTTTCGGTTATGTGACAGTGATCCCGCACTTTTACATCACCCTCCGTAAAAGGCTTCTCACATATACCACAAACAACTGCGTTTGCAAAATTCTCCTGTTCTTCATTTGTGAGAGGATGCATTGGAACTATTTCCTTTAAATAAGTATTGTACAACTCTCTCACATCAGCCTCAATACGCGAAACAAAAACCGTTACAGCGTCTGAACCGCGATAAATTTGAAACCTCGAAATTGTATCGTCAAATGATGACTTAATTAAATAGCAAAAAGAATACGCCTCATGTAAATGTGTTCTATTTGTATAGGACTGTGAGGGCGCGGGTTCGCACGTATCCAAGGGTTTTAGAACAGTCTCAAAATCCGCATATACTACGAATGGCACTTTCATTTGTCTCTCAAAGTTTTCAAATTTTAATACATTTTCATGGCATTCCTTGCCAAATTTATCGATTCGCGATTCAGTTGAAGGTATTGTTGTATATAAATGGTTGCAATCATGTCTCTGATGTTGCATTAACACTCGCTCACTATTAAAATTTAACAAACATCCATCACAAAAATATTTTCTATGATTATAAGCGGAAATCTGACTTGAAACTAATCTAGATAAATCTTTTATCCAGCAGTAGTGAGTGTTAACACATTCATTGTTACATCGATGTGTGTCACCACAATCCTCAGAAATTAATAATAAATTTACGTGAATGTGCAGTTTTTTCTTAGAGTAGTGTAGAGGTCCAACAACTTCATACGTCATTCTATTATTTTTAAATTTAGTCTCTAATCCATACACATTAACGGAAATATTATTCATTTCCTCAAATTTATAAATATCACACAGTTTCATTGGAAAATTCAAACCTTTTAAATTTAATACACGCGAGTAGTGGGGATATGATGTTGTTTCTGTTTCACACCTCGTCGCGGAATACAATGCTGCTGTTATAGACCAAGCAAAACAGTATTCATCCTTATTTTCAACATTAACCACAGCATTCTTGCATGCAACGAATCTTGGTAACTTTATATATGACGATCCGCGCATGGGACTAAACTTGTTAATATTAAATAAATAAATAAATAAATAATCTCTTTATTTTTCAGTAAACATGCATTACATGTATAGAAAAACGTCAAAAATTAATAAGAAGTTATCAGAAAAAAAATTATTGATAACCTAAGTCAGTAAAAAAATCTAAAAAACAATTACAAAGTATAAAATGTGTATAACGAATAATATAAAATATGTACATAAATAAAAAAAGGAAAAAAAGTATATATACATATATAAACAAAAAATATGTATATGAACAAACACATGCAGTATAAGAACAAACTGTGGTTATATAAAAACAAACTACAAAGTATAAAAGTGTAAAAGCATATTATGGTTGTGTGAAAAATAAAAAGTAAATAATTGTCGATGCCAGTGTTACAGGGTGGCACTAAAAAATTCTTCTGAAGTGTAGAAGGAATGATGTACCAACAATATTTTTTAATTTTGATTTAAATAACTTTAAACAAGATATTTCTTTCAGGTAGTTGGGTAGATGATTGAATATTTTAATGGGCATGATAGTTACACCATTAGCAACAGACAATTTATGTTTTGGTAACAGAATGTTATTGGTATCTCTTAGACTGTAATTTATGTTACGATCTGTAAACAAAGTGAACTTGTTAATATTAGATTTAACAAACAGACAACACGATAAGATGTATAAAGATTGTAGCGTGAGTATATTGAGAGAGGGAAACAGGTCCCTACAGGAATAGGTAGAATGCTTGAACATCATGGTTCTGATGATTTTTTTGCATTATGAACAAATCATTCATTCTACTAGAATTGTCCCAGCATAAAATGCCATAATTTAATACTGATTGCACATGTCCAAAGTAATATAATTTAAGTACATCAAAATTAACATAAGAGCGGAGCTGCCGTAGAACATAGCAACTAATAGAAATTTTTTTTATTAAATAGTCAATATGATCAAACCAATTTAAGTTATGATCCACTAATATACCTAACAATTTGACTGAGTCACTATTTTTTATAGATAAATGATCAATTTTAGATAATAAACTAAAATCAGGAGTAATATGGATAAACATTAACATTTGAGTTTTCGACCCGTTAAGTTTCAAACCAAAATTTTTACAATATCTGTCCATTACTGAGGTACAAATGTTTGCGTTTCGCGATAGATCTGGAACATTATTTGCCACAGATGCAACTGCCACATCATCAGCAAATTGAATAACGTGAAACTCATTCGACACTTTCAAATAGTTGCAAAGGTCATTGATGAAAATCAGGAAAAGAATGGGGCCTAGGGTACTGCCCTGAGGAACACCAGTTGAAACTAATTTATCATCAGATTGATGTGATTTGCCATCAACTTTTAATATTACTCTCTGAGTACGATTACTCAAATAAGATTTAATCCACGAATTAGGTACCCCTCTTATACCATAGGCATTCAATTTGCTGAGCAGCATTTCATGGTTCACTGTGTCAAATGCTCTAGACATATCAAAAAACAAACATTCGCACTTTTTCTTCTTATCAATATTTTCGAGTAAAAAAGTACAGAGCGAATTTACTGCATCTTGCGTACAGTATCCCTCCCTAAACCCATATTGACTAGAAGATATTATATTATTTTTATTTAAATAGGCTTTCAGTTGACAGGCATACGCTAGTTCGAAAAGTTTCGAAAATACGGAGAGTAGGGATATTGCTCTGTAGTTAGATATTAGTTCCTTATCGTTTTTTTTATGTATAGGTACCAATATTGCTTTTTTTAAGCTGGAAGGGAAAGTGCCTTCAGTAAAAGAAAGATTAATTAATTTACACAGTGGATCGGCAATATATTCACTGATATGTACAAGCAGCGAACAAGGTATACCATCAAAACCTGCAGAGTTTTTTTGAGATATGGATTTAATCATATTAACTACATCATTGATCACGATAGGTGCCAAAAACATATTACTAGAACAGTTTATATTTAAATGTGTATTAGCATTAATGTTCATATTGTCAGTAAGTTCTTTTATAGAGTCAAGAAAGTAGTTGTTGAATTCATGTGCAGCGTCATTTAATGAGTTAATATCTGCACCGTTATCAGTAACAAACCTATCAGGGAAACGTTTATTTTCAGCTGTGCCACTGTTTTCTTTTATAATTTGCCAAGCTGTAATATTTTTGTCAGACGAAGTCTCCATCTTTGAACAATAGTATCTTTTCTTTGCATTACCTATGTTGTTTTTATGGTTCTTTTTTTAATAAGTTATAATAATTTTTTATTTCGGGATGGTCTAAAGTTAATCTATATATTTGTCTGATAAATTTACCTTCATTAATTATGTCACCAGTAACCCATTTACTATTGTTTTTCTTTGAGCAAATATTTGAGTTTTTACATTTAATGTGATGTAATGGGAATGTAACATCTATTATTTCCTCGATCTTATTTAAAAAATTTGTAAAGGCCAAGTCAATATTTGCAGAAAAATCAATATTAGCCCATTTTTCAATCGAAACAAGATGTTCGAAGAATGCAATATTATACATATTTTTGAAATCTCTCTTACAAATAAATAGTTCTTGACACTCCTTATTGTTTTCATAATTGTAACAGACTTTTTGCATATAGTGATCAGAAAGGTCACACTTTATTACTTCGGGTGCCAGTTCTGAATTGTTAATATTGGAGAAAATATTATCAATAATTGTTTTAGAGCCACCCTGTACTCTAGTATAATCATATATGCACTGTTTTAATCCAAACATTGAAAACGTCTTAACAAGTTGATCAGCATTTTTTTTTTTATAAAGTCTAAATTATTGAAATCCAAATTAATATTAAAATCGCCACAAACAAATACAGGATTGGCTGTATTCAACTTACTAAGAAGATTTTCCAATTTTTAAAAAAATATAGACAACGAAAAATTATCATATTTAGGTACCTTATAAACACAAATTACGCTGACAGTTAATTCCTCTCTAGGATTAATATTCACTGATGCATATTCAAAATTTGAGGAAATTCTAGTGACTGCAATTTTTTTAGTTTTGTATTTATAACAGTCACGCACAAATATTGCTACGCCTCCACCTGTATCCTCACTTCTACAGTAATAGTCAGTCAACACATATTTACTTATTTTTGTCATTTTTATTTCATCTTCACTTAGACGACATTCAGACATACATAATACATCTGGATAGTTGATAACTTCCAAAAACACTATTAGTTCATCAACTTTATTACGCAGGCTTCGAATGTTTAGATGGCAGATAGACAATTTACAGTTTAATATTTCTAATGTATTACTATTATTGGTATTTACAATTTTGTTGGAATTGTTGTAATGCACTTCATTAGAACTTTTGACTGCACTACTTACGAAAAAACTGACTAAGTTCAGCACTCTTATTTAAATTGTATATCTCTTGAGATGTTGATGGACCACACGGTGCTTGTAGATTTACAGAAGTACTTCCATCTATCATTTGCAGAGATAAGTCAAGATCGTCTTCATGTATAGTACTTGCATTTTTTGAAATATTTAAAGGGAGGTCATCACAAATGTTAATAAAAACTAGATTTTTTGCAACAGTTTTTTACTAATAGCCTGTTTTATGGATAAAGCTACCGATGATTTATTGCACTGTTTGAAGTTGTAACTTAGCTTACGAATAACTCCCGGCATAATGTATTAAATTTAGATAAAAAGTTGCTTTTAGAGTTATATTTATTAATATGTCTATTTTGAACTGACGTTCTAAGATTGCTTTATATGCTAGGTAGGGAATAGAAGTGAATAGTACATTTATGTGAAGCACTTTTTTAGTATATTACAGATTAATCTGAATGAAGGAGTCATTATGTTTATGTATCTCATTTGATCCTGCAATTATAACTAAATAGTCCTGTAGTGTAAAATTGATTGTCAAGCTCTCGACACATTCAATGACTTGATGCAGGAGAGCACCGGGTTTTATGATTGACGTTATTTCGTGATCATGTGAATTACTTTATTAGTGACAAAGATTTGACTCACCATATTACGGCCTATATCATCAGTCATTAAGAGGATTTGATTTTTTCCTTTCTTGGGATTTCGTTAGGATTTTTAATTATCGATGCGATTGGTGGCCATTTTCTGAATATTTGAGAGCATTTGTTCCCTGATTATTTAGTTGTCTGATGGATATGTTGATTATTTGGAACGTTTAAATTTATTTCCTCCTTGATAAATCGGTTGACGTAGAGGCATGCTTGACTTCTTGTATTGTTTGGGTCCTATTATTTCATTATGTATTTAACAGTTGATGGTATCTTGCTTTTTAGACACTTAATAGTAAATTCAGCTCCTGTATAGATGTACAAAAATACTTATAAGGGCACTCTATTCTGCCCTCGGATTTAAATGAGCTTCATCCAAAAGTAACTTACTGTCATTTTTTAGTTATTGTATATGTTTATTCCTTATCGCTGCACGTTCTAAGATAAGTTCAAAATAACTAGTTATCACAAGTAAATTTTATCCTAATCTTCCTCACTAGAGTAATCGTCCGCCTTACAACAAACAATTGTGTTTTCCTTAACAAAACTGGAGTTTTTATTAAATTGAGATACAGCAGCACTTATGTAAATATTGTTAGAACATTTTACACAGACTAGTGTATTTGAATGGTTTTGTTTTGCAACTTTTAAGAATGTATATTATGCGTACATTAACGAATCTTGGAAACTATAACCGACGGCAGCATGGTTTAGAACTTGTTAATATTAACTTCAAGGTACATAATTCGCTCGATAGCCCACCCTAAAAAAGAGAAATAAATAAATAATACACTTTTACTTGAAGACTATAAGATATTTTACCTGAATCGCGTTCTTAAAATTCAGTTGTTTGCGTATTCATCACTTCTACAAATACATCATATACAGCACTCAAGTCCGTTGATTGATCAACAATTATATTAGGTGTATTAAATGATTTGATATCAGAAACATCCTGTGTTTGTATAATGTATCTACCAAACGCCTCCATATTCACTTTCACAGATTTATGAATGTTTACCATCTCATTAAGCAGGTTTAGAACTTTGTGCTTGATTTCACCAAAAAACATTACATAATCAGTATGATTATTTTCACTTTGTATGCGATAACTTATAATTCTACATTTCAAAGCACTGCGAACAACTTGTACACTGTCAATTAGTGGAGCACATGAATTTGTTCTATGTTGTAACGTTCTTCTGTGAATATGCATTTGATTTGCAGCAATCGTTACATTACAACACCAACATGTATTTAATGCAGCTGCGGATGTGTGAGGCTGAATCGTTTGTACATCTGCAGAGGTTGATGGCTTTGAATTAATTTGCGCGTCGCTATGTTTACATTTTTTTGTTGGCGGCCCATCATCTTTAAACTTTTTACAAGAACGCATCTGATGGCGTCGCATATTATCACGACGCGTAAAACTAATACCACAAGCACTACAGGTATACATTGTGACTGCACTCTAACAGAATTAGTTCAAGAATGAATTTCCATCCAACTCCCCTCCTTCATATATAGGAACACTGTAAAAACAACCTTCAAAACCACACGAGTGGTAGCATGAGACGCTGCAACCTTAATACGTGTACGATCGAGGTCGGACGCATAGAAAACAACGACCTTGACAAAAGCGCGCGTACACGTGTGTCATAGACATTCAATCCGCGGTGCAAAGACCTTGAAACATATGCCCGTATACGTATGTAATCAAGGACGGAGGAGTGGGGCGGTATAAATCAACTACTAACATTAATTTCACTATTGGAAAAGGTCCCATTCCATGTTGGCATTACTGATCACTTATTTAGACACATCAACAATAATTTAACAAATGGGCAAGATAAACTGTGTCTGTTGCTATTTGACGAAATGGACATTAAGGAAAATGTTCAATATGATGTAACCTGCAACCTTCTAGAAATTTAACTGTGACCAATTTTTTGAGTGGAAAATACATATTTACAGGTTTAGCCCGGCAAAGTGACATAAGGATTTGTAAAGTCTTTATTCCTTATGTCATTTTCTGTTGACAAAAAGTATCCGATAACAATTAAAAATGATTATTCCAATCTTCTTTGAAAGTAAGCGTCTGATGTCTGTCAGTTGAATTTTATGTTTTATTAAAGTTAAAAAGTTTTTTGAGACTAGCAGGAACCATTGCAGAAAAAACCTTTACACAACACACCCAGAAAGTGACTTTACTGGGCTCGCTAGGGCTTTTGCAATGGAAATTACCAGCTCGCCCAGTAAAGAATCACTAACCGGTCTTGTTGCATAAACAACTATCATGCTTTCTTGATATTTTCTGTAATATATTGACAAAATGTCCTAAATTTGCTTTTGTAGTTTTCTGATTTTAATAAATTTTGTACAAAATATAATTACCTACCTACTTGTGTTTTGAGTGTTATGTTAATTATTCAATACAAAAACATATTTCTTTTTAAATCTTATGTTAAGCAGTTCAACAAGGTTACAATTAACCTTTTGATTAGTTTAGCATAAAAATTACTTGACATCTGGTTTTGTATTCTAACTTTAAAATAGCTTTGTTTCTGCAGCAGTTGGTGATCGTTTGTGGATCATCAGATATAGTCACTCGGTTAGTTTTTAAATTCCAGCGAATAGAAGTATTTAAAAACAACTAATCGATTACTTCTGGTCCACAGACGATCATCAACTGCTACAGAAATAAAGCTTATAAATAATATCAATAAAATAATAGGGGGGTTTTGAATTTTCCGGGCGTTTGCTTCTTGCGCCATTTACTTTCACCTTCCATTACAATCGACCAATTTAATACTGCGGATTAAATTTTAGCACGTACTTGCGCGTCTCAGGGTTGTCTCTGATTGGGTTGGGTATCTTTATAAATAATACTTCAATCAACGCTTCATTCATTCCAGAGACAACCACGTTTCATTCATTCTACTGAATTTTAATTTCAGTACAAATGGACAGTAGTAGTTGTCTAGAATGTCTAGATAACTTTCGAGGTTATTTTACATAGATACATTTTTGTTTGATTTGTCAAATAAATACACTTTTTATCAGGAGCCGGAAGTTAGTTCGTGAAATGTTGACATAATCCAAATATTATAAACTTATAGGATAGGTATTAACGTTGAAGCGTTTTGATCATCGAACGATTGAACACGCTTAAGAATAAATAACTTTGGTTTATTAGGTATATTTTAATTTGTATTGTTTTTTTCGGAAACGGCTCATACGAGAGAAATGACAAAGACCATCTAATAAAACTTCCTACCAAGTTTAGTTACCTACTCTAACTTAACACTTCCTGAGTTTTTAGTTACATATTAATTCTTCTTTGAAACTTTGACAGATTTAATTCATCAGAGAATCATTTTGTCAATTATCTTGATTTTTACTCACACGGAGAAAAGATTGAGTGACATTTTATCCCAATTGTAAAAAAATACACTTCAAATTGGTCTTAATAATGTAACAGGAATAATTTGTGTAAATAAATAATACATTTTTTGAATAATTATCTTGTACAGTTTATGCATTAACATTATTTGAAATTTTTGTACAAACTTAGAAGTTACCTAAATTGAATACTTTGCAAATTTGGATTACGCGGTTGCATAAAAATACATTATTTTTACTTCACTTGTGGAACAAATGTCTGAACAGATTAAGTTAGTTTCTACAATTTGTGTGAAATTTTTAAATAGATTCTGAAGGTTTCCTAAACAAACTTACGCATCTAAACATTTTCACTTGTAACATATTTACAAAAAAAATGTGCTATTAAATGACACAAAGTTTATAGTTTTTGAAGTGAATATGTTCTTAATTTTTCACAATTTCCAAATGTGAAATCCACAAATTGTATATTTTATATGTAACTCGTGAAGGGATACAGATATTGAAAAAAAAGAAATGCAAAAACACCCCTATACCCTCCGTCGATTTTTTGCAGACTACTACTATGTGCAAAAGTGTCAATCCCTTTGAACGAAAAAATAATGTTTTGAAAAAAAGTCATTAGTAGTGTAACAACCCAACCCCTCTCACTTATACTCTGGTCACTACGGCACTAGTGTGTCACTCCATTCCACCCTCGTATATGCTTTTACCTTATTAATTTTATTATTTAATTAATGCCCGTTTTGACAAGTTTTTTCTTGTCGTGAAAGGCAGGTAATACTTAATTAATTGGCCTTTTTCGTGATCGTCGAGTTTTAATGGTAGGACCCCAAATTTATTGTGTTATTGTAACCTCTCAGGTACGTTTATAAAGTTTGATATTAATTTGTTTCGTTTATGAGATTTACTTTAATTTAATTGGATTACCTATTTTTACCAATTATTATGAACCTTAATCTGCACGGCACTGGTATAAGCTTTAAAGAATGATTAATATAAGTAAGATTTAACTTTATATTTATTATTACGAATTTGCTTAGATTTTACTTTTGTATCTGAAAATAGAAATAATTCAAGGAAACTCAAATAACGCTTTAACAGATTTATTTCTGTGCATAGACAACGCTCAGTACTGTAGGTAGCATATGTAAAACCTTACATATGGGTGCAAGATAAACTTCTCTTGAATGAAGTACCCGAACGTCCTCTGCCAAACAAGACAGACAGACGCAGATAACCATGCTTTTAGCTAACACCCGGACACGGTGCCGCAGTACAACAGTACTCTAAATACAACTAACACTGCCAATTAATATTCGTTGGAACAACTGTCCAATTATTTGTTAGGCTTGTCGAATGCACCCCGCCGTCAAGGCTTAAACCAAGGTGAAACGAACTACCTCGTAGTGTTTTGTAAAGTGTTGGCAGACGTCAATTGCATCCAGGGCACGCGTACCTAGGCGGTGGCCAGAAAACATTAAACGATGCCCACTAGGTGTCCATCACCTGTTGAGAGACAAAGTTCCGTGGTCAACACCGCAGAGGATAAAAGGAACTAGCATGTTGTGTTATCGACATCTGGCTGTACACAACTAACAGCTGATCGCTCGAGCCCCCATACAAGGAGTGACATTTGATAATGTTTCATTGCAGATTCGGCTGGACCCTATTTATTATTTACATCATCTTATTCTTAAACCTGACCTAACATTGATATTGATAAATAAACCAAAATTCCAACCACTGATACCTGATCTTATTTTAATTAATATTGAATGTACGAATTATTTATAAAAATGTATTGAGATATGGCTTTATAAAAGGTCTATCTGTAAATCATTTGGTATCACCGTGCAAACCCTAGGAAAACCGCGAACCCCCAGCATATAGAGTCGTACTTTGATTAACGTTGCCATTTTATTCGCAGCCAAAGAAACTAGTTGAATTTAATGAAATTTAGTGAGCTCGCGTACGAAGAGAATTGCAACGCGGTATAAAAATTATTTAAGGACGTCCCCACTAAACACATGTGTGACATTGCTATAGCTGGTACATCACAACTGAGCTTTCTATTCTATGTACATAATTTTATATTTATTGTATAGACCTAACATGTAATATTTTTGCTAATGTTCATTGTTACATTTACGGAATATAAAATTGTGGATATTCCTAGTGCAACTGAGATATGACTATAATGTGATAGTCAATTATATTGCATATATGTGCACTTAATCACATCCACTTGATGTAGGAAACACTATGTACTTGGTTTAGCCAGTTTGATAAGGATATGTTGCACATATTTGTTTACGTCTATGCTATTCTGCTGTTGTTATTTTAATCTCTGTTGTTTTTAAGTAATAAGTGATGTGATAAACTTTAGTTTTGTGTTATTGGGTACTGATTAATAATCGATTTTTAGTTATAAAGATTTATTTAGTTAATATTTATTGAGAAAGAATGAATAATAAATGTGTAGTGTGCGGCCATAGAGGAAAACAACGGAGTTGTTTATCTTTTCACAGGTAAGGAAACAAAACAGATCAGGGTCAGCATAATGCGTGAATGCGACAGTGTGAAAGCTCAAAAATTACTAAATTTAATGTTAGCTTTACAAAAAATAGAAAACAACATTTGATTCCATTTGAACTATAAAAAAATCCACATTTTATTAAAAAAAGATACTTATACAAAAATATTTATTTTAACTTGAATGGAAAGTTCCATCTTAAGGTAGCTCACAAACTGTAGATGTTTTAAAGTCTGTTGGTATTTTTTTAATTCAATTGTAAAGGTTGTTATTAAAAAGAAATGTGTTTATTTTCAGATTTCCCGAGAATCTGGTGAGAAGAGAAAGTTGGCTGAAAGCTCTCAAATGGAAAATACCAGTAAGTGGCACAGGACGTGTGTTCAGAACGCTTAAAAAAGTGATTATACTATTAAAAGATCTGGATTAAAAGTCTTGAAAATCAGTACTGTTCTATTTTTCCCCTGGCAACACTATCATCAGGTTCATCACACGTACTGTCCAGGTTATTAGAGAATTATATTGAAAATTAATAATATACTGAGTAGTCAGTCATTCATACCTCATTAAATGATATCAAGTAGATACCTAAAAAGCATCAACTGTTTTGTTGATATGTTACTTTTAATGCAGTGATGTAAGTTTGTATATTTCAAAACAATCACACTTGTTTCAACATTGAAAATTATATTCCCTCGCCACCATTAGTACCCAAGATAGCAAGATATGTTAAATTTAAATATACAGTGCAGTGATCCAAAAAAAAATGTTTTGGATCATTGCACGCTACATTTAAAGAACTTAAAAATATCGACGATTTGATGTGCCAGACATGGCAGTTGCTTAAAAAAGAAAAAAGTAAGGACCAGGGGGAGTTTAAAGTGGCGGGCCCTGTATATTTAAATTTAACATACCTTGCTATCTTGGGTACTAATGGTGGCGAAGGAATTGAATTTTCAATGCTGAAACAAATGAGATTTATTAATATACAAACCTACATCACTGCAATACATGTAACATATCAACAAAACAGTTGATGCTCCGTAGGTACCTATCTACTTGATATTATTTCATGAGGTATGAATGAGTGACTACTAGGTACCAGGCATGGACATGTTATATGACTGGTACATTATTTGTGACTTGAAAGTTTGACAGGCTATGTATATGTTACGTAGTTGTTACGTACTTGTGTTTAGTGGGTCCTTACCTATTCGTGTACACACGGAGAGTCTCGCGTATTTATATGATTTTCCGTGAGGGAATTCGTTGTTCAAGTCTGTAAGCTTGACGGAGATAGCAAAACGCTAGTTTCCTAATTGTGGTCTTCGAACGAAACTCTAACACACTGTACTTAAAGTGAATAGTGATATAATGACACTATCATTATCAGCCTTCGACTCTATTCTTGGTAAAATCTCCTGCAACCCTACGTGTTTACGTTGGTTTGTTTATCTTACACGTTCTCGGCTAGCGAACGCCTAGAGATTTTATAGTTTTGTCGACGTTTTAAAATATTTAAATGAATACTGTATTCTTTTACAGATGAATAATTCAGACTCTATAGTTTTACAGCTATTGAATATACACGTTTTCTGTCAAAATTATAAGAAAATGAATTAACATTTTTATGTAATGTTTAATATGGAATTTAATGAGACAAATGCTTGGAAATAATTTAGTTTAATAAAAAAAATATGTAGGAAAATATCCGCGATAAAGCAGCCCAGGGCTGGCATACTTCAATAGATTGATGGTAATGTGAATATTTTATTAGGTGTTTAGAATATAATAATATATCTACTCTTATTTCGAGTTTATCGCTGCCTCCCGATCTCTAATTATACACAGTTGCTTATTTGCGGCGTCCAAGCCCATGATAACGGGCTCGATAAATCAGCCTTAATTATTATGACCTAAAGTATTGCTTGGGTCCCATTCTCCAATACTAAAATATGACATAGCCTAAATTATAGAGCCTGGACCGACCCAAGAAGTTAGAAGCCGCCCTAAACGAGACATTAAATTACTAATCAAGTTTAAATACTATGAAGTTACAAAATAACAAGTTTATTTTGTTTTAAAGAAGAGAAGATATTATAATATCAAGCATTCTGAGTACGACCCTGTGCAGCAACATAAAGTTAGTCATGTCGAAGTGTCAGTGTCAAGTATTGTGATTATTCAAGATCTATGATCTATGTATAGAATAATAAAGTCATGTTTTAATGTTTTAAATGTTCAATAATGATTTTGGAAACTAAACCTAAAGACTTTAATACTCTGGATGCGTGCCGTTCCAGCCCAGACTTCGGAACGCACCGCCTTTACGCGCGCTCCAAACTCTTTGTGTGTAGCTAGCTAATGATTCGCGTTGACGGCGACTTTGGGTGTGAATATAAAGACATATCACTCGGTGCAATCTGGCAGAGATGTGATGTTAGCAAAAGGTGGTAGAAAACCGACGAATATGACTGAAAATGAAATAGATCTATTATTTTATGGATACAAGGAAAATATGACTACATGATGAACAAATAAACAATAACATATTGCAGAATTTTAAAAAAAATGTTTCTACTGTAGATAACTAGTTGGAAGGTAGGCTCACAGTAAAGCGGGAACTATAGATTCCGAAGAAAAGAAAATAATACGTGCGGATTAATTTTTATTTATTTGGCCATCGGACAAGGAGCCGAACTTTTGAGCTGGTGTCAGAGCGGTTCAACACATACCAGCATTACGCGGTCACAATGTGCATCTGCATCTACTAGGAGTGTAGGAGTTATATCATAGTAGAATATGTACCCAGTAGCTATCACAGAACAACTAAATTAGAACTGTTATTTCCTAAGACAGAGAAGGCAACAGCTGTGACGTTTCAATTGGTGCGTTCTTTCTGAGATCTCAACTAATTTAAGTTGTTTTACGATTACGCTGCATAAATAAAAGCATCATTTCATTTGATGTAACCTCCGTAACCGTAAAACTACTTAGATTAATTGACATCTCAGAAAGAACGCACCTAATATTCGAGGCGTCAAGTTACTCCATAGCAAATTTGGCGGGCTCTTTTTTGAATCGTACTTCTAAATTAAATTCAGATTTTCAGTTTACACAAAACCAGTATTTAAAAGGTAAACACAATTTTCTTTCAAAAATTGTATTTACGCTTTAAATATCGGTTTTGTGTTTTAGAAAATGTGTAAATGAAACATGTTTTATGATTTTTATTTATTAACCATAATTATATAATATATATTATTGTACGTTCAATTTGGTACCTATATGATAAAAAATAACAAAAAAAAAATAATTTAGTTCCAAGTAACAAAATATATATTTATAATACATAATTATGGTACTCATTTTCCAACGAAATTGCCGAATCAAGATTCACTGAAGTGTAATTTTGCAAAAGCGATCCGAAGTCTTCTAAAGACTGCAATAAATCTTCACAGTTGTTGTCTCCTGACAAGGGAACTCCAAAGTTGTTAATTACTAATCTCTAGACTCTAGAATCGTTGAATGCCATCTTGTCTTATATGGCAAAATAGGTTTGCTAAAGGTTCTTGATTCAAATTTCGGTGTGACAGGTGCTTCTAACCTTTTGCCTTATCTCATCACGATAGACATATTCTAGAGAAGCCGTTCTTCATTCGCTTAATGTATATTCAGCTTTAAATACTGTCCTATAAACACTAATTTTAAAAACGTTACAAAATACTGAAAAATTAGGATTTACATAGTCATTTGCAAAATTTACTCGTTAATATTACGTCAATCGAGTCTGTAAAATTTGTATAAAATACAGAAAGCTGCTTTTGGTTTGGTACTTCCTTTTGGATGTGGCAAATTTCAATATTTATTTCCTTAAAAATGCTGCTAAAAACAATAAAACAATATACCACTGCTTAATTCTCTACATTCATCATCGCTTGGGCCCAGATTAATTATTTACCTTTTCACTTTGTTTTCATTCAAATCGACTGAAACATAAATTAACGTAATTATATATGCCTATCATATCCATATCATAATCAATATATTTCTTTTATTATTTTCAATAATTTGAACAGAAAAAATAATCTAAATAAAAACTGTAATTTTGCTTACGAAGAAATATGATACGTACTTGCATTTACGATTAATTCAAGCAACAGAATTCAACTAAAATAAACAGGGTAAGATTTAGATTTACTATAGTTGGATAGTCATTGAATTTCACCATAATACTGTTATTAATGTTACAATATTATCATAATATATTAAAACAATTAAAAAAAAAAACAATTAATTGGGGATCAGAATTTCCTCACCGTAGTAAAACTCGACGTGTGGTGGAGTTTATAATAAAAGTAATTTTTGACGTTTCAAAAAGTCACTTTTTTTTACGTTTCAAAAAAAGTCATATTTTGACGTTTCACAAAATTCGATGTGTGATGGAGTTTGTAATAAAAGTAATTTTTGATGTTTCAAAAAAGTCACATTGGTGGAATGTCACCAACACTTTTTTTGAAAAAGTAATTTTTTACGTTTCAAAAAAAGTCACATTGGTGGAATGTCAGTAATTTTTTAAAATTTGAAATGTCAAAAAAAATGTTTTTTTTGTCTGAAAGTGTATCGTCATAATTCGTCGAGAATCGTCCAGAAATGCAATAAAAAATTTCAAAATTTTTTTCACGAATACATACCTTCCTCACTTTGAGGGGTGGGAAAGTAATTAACAAAATGACAGGTCGTTAATGGTAGCCGTTTCTCAATTTTGGGAGACTAGGTTTTTCCAGTAATCTTCCGGGTAAGCTACCCATTAGGAACATACTAATTATATTTTATTAAAGTGATGCCTATAAAATTAACTACGCATAGAATATAAAGAAACATAATAAAGTATCACTAATAATCAGAATACAAAGAATACAGAACACAAAACATGTTGAATAGAGTTACAACCGGTGACAATCGCTGGTCATTCGAAAGGGGTTGCATAGACAAAAATATTAACATATCAGCAATGATAGTTTCAGACTCATGTTAGCTCTAGAGCGTCGAAGAGAATCTGATCTGTTACCTCAGTTAGTCACTGCTTGGCTTGGGAGCTCTTACAGCAGTGGGAGGATATGAAAAATCAGCTGGCAGACTAGTTATTGTCTGTGATAATGCTCCTTGCCATTTAACCCTCGAAAGAGTTAATAATGGTACGACAGCAAGTTTTTTACGATTGGCATCTTACTCCCCAATGCTCAATCCAATTAAAAGTGAGTCCCAAATAGCATAGTGAGTTGTAATTTGGTTTGGCCAACATTGTGACACCTGTCAAAACGTTGGCGCAACCAAATTACAACTGGGTGTGCTACTTAAGTTTTGTCTAAATTAAAATGTTATGTTAAAATTCATCCTTAAGTTCCCCATGTAGATTGTAGAAGCTTCTCATGTTTTGACAAAGCAATTATGCACGTGCAGCTTAACATGCCACTACACACCATGCTGCGGCTTTAGCCATGAATGTCTTGCCAGTAGGATGTTAAATATTTTAAGATGTTGGATTAAAAAACACATCGTTTTGTTAGTAATTTGTTAATCATTTACATGTAATCATTTATTTATAATTACTTTTCCTTGATACATTCTAATTACAAATGATGCTTTCTCAAATACAATAATCGACACTATCTGAATTACAGTAGGAGAAGGAATAGTTAATTTGTAGCCAATATTTCACTATTATACAAATGCGTAAAAATGAAATAATAATAATAGAATATTTACTTTTGTCTATTTATCAATTAATATAGGTACTGCATATTTTATTCCAAACATATATCAATCACCTAAAAAGAATTAATATCACTGCAGTTAACTAAGTAAGCATACAATACCAATTATTTCTAAATTATAATTATCGACAGACAGTGATCAATTATAATTTTCGTCAGACTGATATTCTCTGCTGAAGGTACGATAACATTATTAAAACAACAATAATTGATAAATAATGTGTCAACATATTAGTGTTAAAAACGACTATTATTAGAATTGAATGTTCGTAAAAATATAAAAAAATTTATAAATACATCAATTTTTATACTGACATGTTTGTAATAAAAATGTTAAATGTTGAATATTAAGACAAAAAAAAAACGGAAAAGTGAACTTTTTTGAAAAAGTGATTTGAACAGATCGAAATGACGAAACATGCCTTTTTTCGTAAAAAAAATATTGTTTTGCCAATTCTCAATTATAATAGAAGCATACATAAAACAAATGGTTTTGTGCAGCATTAGGTAAGCACAAAAATTCTTATTTTTATTTATCCCAATTTTTTTTTTCAGAAATCCCCGCGAGTCTTATACAACACTGGGTCGAATCAATTCACAGTTTAATGTAATTTCTGAAAAAGCTTCATGCACAATTGTTTAGATACAATTCAAGACAGGCAGAGTGAAATTAAAAATAACAATGATGAACATGAAGTTTTTAAAGATTTTTCTGAACCAGCATGTGCTTTAATTGAATCTGTCAGTACATTTCCAGTATTTGAGGTGTCAACAGTTAAAATGCTCAAATTCTATTTGATGTTCGCCTTCAATTAAAATAAAATATTGGAAATTTCAGATTCTGTTTTAAAAAAATGTGAGATATTTGTAAAATAAATAAAAAAAAAGTCAAAAACGCAAGTTGCAACGAAAACCTACCGAGATTTAATTTATATACTGAAAGAAAAAAAATGAAGCAACAACAACTCAACAGAAAGTTAATATTTTTAGTTTAGTTCCTAATAGTACGTAATACATAATAACTATTTTAAAATTTTTTTAGAAATGCGTAAATATGAAGGAATAATGTCAGATATTTTAAAATTTCTAATGATTATAGTTAAAATTAAATAAGAGTTTCAAGCAAGTCAATATTTAGCCCTCAAATCAAGGAAATTGGTAAACCAATCCCTCTTACATGGGGGTTAAATTTAATAATAATTTGAACTTAATGTTTTATATAATAAAAATGATTATAATAATTGTTTGCATAAAATATAAAAAACTCAGAGGTAGCCAAACAAGTGTATACATAATAATTTAATTATTAAAGTTATTGAAGAGAAAAAAATGAATGTCAATGGAAATTAATTGGAACGTGTGAGTAGGTCGGTTGAGACCAAGCTCACCACTACACTCCTATGCCTGCTCACTTCTTACTCCACTCCTAGACTCCGCTCACTTTCCATTCCGTCCAAAATGGGCTCTCCGTGGCTCCTGCAGCTCATAACTTTATTTGGGCACGTGACGTAGCCTCCGGTGTTACGATCCTTATGGTGCTTCAGTGTAGAGGCCCCCGTGGTACCATAACCCTAACCTTACTTTTAGGCAATCCTTCACCTTTACCTCTATGCCTCCATACGGATGTCATTTTAAACATTCGTGTTGCCCCTTACATAAAACGGCTACCGATTGGCACATACGCGGTTCATAGCACGCTCTAATAAGTAAATAGTAGATTTTCTTACATACGTAGTACAATAGAATTAATGATTATACTAATATAACAATATGGAATAATTAGCAATACATAGATCAGATTAACATAAATAAACATAAAATGCAGGAATTAATATAGAATTGACATGATACAATTTAAGAAATAACTGAATTATCACCAATACAAAGAAGAGATGTCTTAAAATATATTAATAGGTTATTAGAGAAACTATTTATTTTTATTACGGCATATCAACTTTTTTCGACGTTTTTAAAGCCGTAAGGAAGAGAGCTGTGGCCATTAAAAAAATTTTCTTTTAGTGGAATTAGGTTTTTATACTTTTGTTTCTGTCCTTGTTACGATTTTATGCTCTTTTGTTCTTCAAATATTTTTAGGATTAATATAAATAGGTACAGATTTATTAGGAACCATGGTCTTTATGCTGTCAACATTTATCAACTGACTAGTTGTGTAATTCAGGGAAATTTCTTTCACCTTAAATACGACCTCCTCGCTTTGGTTCTTTGTGGAGAAAATTTTATATGCGTAGTTTTTTGGACCTCCAGAAACGAACTCTGTTCTGTAACTATCAGGTGCATACTTTTCTAATTCGTCGGTCATATCTCCAAGAGAACTCCTTATAGGCACATCAGATTCACATTCCCTTGAAATATAGATGACAGAGTCGGTATTATAGTACAGTACTCTCTGCTCCAATTGTTCAAGATAGCTATGGAGTCTGGCTTGGGTTGTAACGTAGAATGCTATTACTATATTTACTGTAGTTAGAGAATCGTAGACTTCCTGTCTTTGTTCGTAATTAACGATAAGTGTATCATCGTTTATTGGAAATACACCTTTGACGTTTATCTTGGGATTTGACAATATACTGAAAAACTCGCCAGGATCGTTGACAATTTTCGTTTTTAATTGATTCTCCCGCTGACCAAACTTTCCATAAAACGAATTCAAGATACGCTTGGTTTGAGATCGTAACCCTGGATTTTCATTAACCTCAGCAAACTCTAATTTGACACTTTCTCGTTCCATGAACTGTTCTAGCGCTCTTGTTCTTCTTTAGAGTTAAAATGCACTGGCCACCCAGATGCTTGCTGCTTAATTTTTATGAATTTAATCATCATCTCAGTGAAAAGCCCCTATTTCTTTATAGTTTTATTGAACTGTTAAATGTCATACTTCCAAACCTCGTAAATCTGTTTCATTTCATAACCCTTCGCGAGTGATTTCAATATTTCGTCAATGACCCAAGTGCCAACCAAGTTCTCTCTTCATCTTCGTGATAGCAATCACTTTGGTTCATTTGTTCGCCACAGACACAATACAGAACGAACATTAGTTTGTTGTTCATTTTTACAGGAAGTATGGGGTGGTACAGGTTCCTTGGTGGTAAAATTTTACATTTGATCAGACCCTTTGTTTGTTTTAAATTTATATTAGAGCACTCTTCTCCTATTCAGGGTATCCCACGGGAAACTTGCCATATTTACAGATCCAAGGGAATAAGAAGCAAATATCGACTTATTTAATTTTTCTTCCTCTTTGATTTTATAATAAATATTCCAAGGTATTTCCAGTACGACCACAATAGAAAACGTCTCGAGGATTAAGCGGCACAGATAATATCAGAGCGTGACTCTCAGTAAGAGTTCGTACTTCTTCGTTTAGCTCTGTTTTAAATTCTCACACCCATTTTTCAAATATTTCGTATCCAAGTTCTCGTAGACGTTCCGTTTTAGCGTATGTACTCTCATATCGAAAATTTAAAGTTTCAGATGGTACGCTGTGCAGATGGTCATCTCTGCTATATTTAAATTAATTAAGGCATCCATGAAAATAGCAGTCGTGACACTCGAAAATTTTATTTGTTTCCATGCAATATCCATCAACTTTAACAGAGTGTAGTTTTGCCTATTGCCCTTTGGCTGCATGATTAATATTTATATTTCTTTTATCTTCCTCCCAAACGAGCCATTGAACAGTCACGCTTGACTGGTTATATCGTCACCTATACCCGTTTTTTGGTATTATTCCGATATTGCTTGGCTTTAGAAAATTGCGACGATAGACTTTGTTATAGGCAGACGCAATTGTACAAGCTTCTGTCGCCGGAATTTTAGACAGGCTTGTGTAAATATTTCAACATCTGATATGCAATACGCCACTATATCACGTTGCATGTTGAATTCATCATTTTTATGTTCTTCGTGTTACTCTAATAAGCTTTTACGGTCATCTTCTTTCAACGTGTCGAGATCGTAATATTCGAGAGCAGGTAGAGGCCCAACATAGTTTCCGTTTTCGGCTGTATTAAATAAATGTGGGAAATAACCCTTTTTAAAATTGTCTCCGAGTTCAAAAGCTTTAGGAAGAGTGGTCAACTTTATCGGAAAATAGTTCACACTATCCACGAATTTTACATTTTCTATCTCCATTAAAATTATCTTGGAGCCTCGCATTATCAGCTCCGGTTTTAAGTCAGTTTCCGTTAAAAGATAATTTAAAATAAACTGGTGATCAAAGGCCTGTCCATTATGCGCTATTATTATTACGTGTTTAAATTTCTTTCCCAGAGTGTATGAATGGAGATACTGGGTTGGTACATTTTAGTACCTGTAATCTAGGTCCACACTTCGAGCAAATCTGTTCCTTGGTCGCAATACATTCATCACAACACTGTTTAAAAACACAAAGGTCAGGTTCATGTAAGGACACTACAACGTCATAACCTCCCAAACAGCAGCTTTTGCTTGTATTTATTACTGTGAAGAATGTCACATACCGTTTACCAACAAAAATAGACATAGGTGTGGTGTAACATGTCGTAGTCTGTCTACAAACACCTGCAGAAGTTGAAAGTGAAATGTGATGATTGTAACAGACATTTTCAGGGGCAAAATTGCTACGACGCCCACTGAAAACCTCGGTCCCTTGACCAAAGTACCGTGTATAAGCAAATTACCCACTGCTCTGAATATTACGAAACTATCAAGAGTGGAAGAAAGCACACGTGTGGAGAGATATATTGCAAGATTTGTAATACCCACGTCCCTGTTAATCACATGTGTTTCATACAACCCAATACTGGTAAACCTAAACTCAACGACTAGTTATTTATTTTCTATGATTTGGAAACGAGACAGGAAAAGCTTCTAGAAGATGGCTCCCTTTTACATGAACATGACCTTTGTGTTTTTTGAACAGTGTTGTGATGAATGTATGGCGACCAAGGAACAGATTTGCTCCAAGTGTGGACCTAGATTACAGGTACTAAAATCACCGACCCAGTATCTCCATTCATACACCATGTCTTAACTCTGCGAAAGAAATTTAAACACGTAATAATAATAGCTCATAATGGACAGACCTTTGATCACCAGTTTATTTTAAATTATCTCTTAATGATAACTGACTTAAAACCGGAGCTGATAATGCGAGGCTCCAAGATAATTTTAATGGAGATAGAAAATGTAAAATTCGTGGATAGTGTGAATTATTTTCCGATAAAGTTGACCACTCTTCCTAAAGTTTTTGAACTCGGAGACAATTTTAAAAGGGTTAATTCCCGACCATAAAAGTTTATTAGAGTAATACGAAGAACACAAAAATGATGAGTTCAACGTGCAACGTGGCGTATTGCATATCAGATGTTAAAATATTAACACAAGCCTGCATAAAATTCCGGCGACAGCTACTCGAAACTACTAACGTCTGCTCGTTCACAGAAGCTTGTATAATTGCGTCTGCCTGCAATAAAGTCTATCATCGCAATTTTCTAAAGCCAAGCAGTGTCGGAATACCAAAAAACGGGTATAAGTGGCGAGATAACCAGTCAAGGGTGACTGTTCAATGGCTCGTTTGGGAGGAAAACGAAAGAAATATAAATATTATTCATGCAGCCAAAGGGCAGTAGGCAAAACTACACGGTGTTAAAGTTGATCGATATTGTATGAACAAGTATTACAACCTTTAAGCGTAACCTCCGTATCCACCTCTGATATGTGCATAAGTTAAACGTGCGCTACGTGCACCCTCGGCGCGTTGCAAGGCATCCTCCTCTGTCGAGGAAAAAATTTGTATATTATTGGCCGTCACGTCGTTACGTTGCGTCGGATCGAATTCGGCCATGAGACTTTTTTGCGTCGTTTCCGACGTAGAACGACACTCCGTACGCGATTTTGCAGAAAAAGCGAATTTCGGAATTAGCCCCCCTCCCCTACCACCCAACCCCCCTCAATTTTGTTTCAAAAACCTCCCGTCGAACGACGGCTCCCCGCGGAAGCGCGTTCCTTCATCTGCATATTTACTATTTTTTTTCGGACGATCGAAAATTTTCGGCGCACCGACGCCTCCGCGCCGTAACGACGCGTCGGATCGAATTCGGTCGTAAGACTTTTTCGCGTCGTTCGCAACGTAGAACGACACGCCGCCCGCGAATTTGCCGAAAAAGGCGTTTTCCAAAATTAGCCCCCCCTCCCGGACCCCCAACCCCACTCGATTTTTTTCCGAAAACCTCTCGCCCAACGACGGTCCCCCACGGAAGCGCGTTCCTTAATATGCATATTTGGTATTTTTCCCGACCGTTTGAAAGAAAACGCGAAAAAGCGATCGATTTGATCCGCCTACAGTCGAATCGAATTCGGTCTTAAGACTTTTTTGCGTCTTTCGCGATGTAGAATGGCACGCCGTCCACTATGTTGCCGAAAAAGGCGTTTTCCGAAAGTAATCCCCCCTTCCCGACCCCCACACCCCTCGAATTTTTGTACGGAAACCTCTCCTCGAATAATACCTGCCCACGGGAGCGCGCTCCTTAATCTGTCGACGAAGTCTTTTTTTCGGACGATCGGAAATTTTTAGGCGCGCCGACGGCCGCCACGCCGTTACTATGCGTCGGATCGAATTCGGTCATAAGACTTTCTTGCGTTGTTCGTGACATAGAACGACACGCCTCCCGCGATTTTGCCGAAAAGGTGCGTTCCAAAATTAGCTCCCCCCTCCCCGACCCACCACTCCCCCACCAATTTTTTCACGTAAACCTCTCCTCGAATACTACCTACCCACGAGAGTGCGGTCCTTAATCTGTCGATAAAGTCTTTTTTTCGGACGATCGAAAATTTTCGGAGCGTCGAAGGCCGCCGCGCCGTAACGATGCGTCGGATAGAATTCGGTCATAAGAGTTTTTTTGCGTCGTTCGCGACGTAGAACGACACGCCGCCCGCGATTTTGCCGAAAAGACGTTTTCCAATATTAGCCCCCTCCCCAACCCCCCTCGAATTTTTTTTCAAAAACCTCTCGTCGATTGACAGCCCCCACGGTAGCGCGTTCCTTCATCTGCATATTTACAATTTTTTTCGATCGATCGAAAATTTCCGGCGCGCCGACGGCCGCCGCGCCGTAACGACGCGTCGGATCGAATTCGGTCATTAGACTTTTCTGCGCCGTTCGCGACGTAGAATGACACGCCGTACGCGAATTTGCCGAAGGGGCGCCTTCCCAAATTAGCCCCTCTTCCCCCATACCCCACCTCCCCTCCAAATTTTTTCTCGAAAACCTCTCGTCGAAAAATACCCGCCCACGGGAGCGCGGTCCTTAATCTGCCAAGAAAGTATTTTTTTTCGGACGATCGAAACTTTTCGGCGCGTCGATGGCCGCCACGTCGGCGTCGTTACGACGCGTCGGATCGATTTCGATCATAAGACTTTTTTGCGTCGATCGCGACGTAGAACGACACGCCGCCAGCTAATTTTCCGAATAGGCGGTTTCAAAAATTAGGCCCCCCTCCCCGACCCCCCAATCCCCCCTCGTTTTTTCCAAAAACCTCTCGTCGAGTAATACCCGCCCACGGAAGCGCTGTCCTTAATCTGCCGACGAAGTATTTTTTTCGGACGATCGAAAATTTTCGGCGC
Organism: Rhamnusium bicolor; assembly: GCA_029963845.1. Lineage (NCBI taxonomy): Eukaryota > Metazoa > Arthropoda > Insecta > Coleoptera > Cerambycidae > Rhamnusium > Rhamnusium bicolor. The sequence continues at coordinate 43,208 of JANEYF010002761.1, forward strand.
GCCGACGGCCGCCGCGCCGTTACGACGCGTCGGATCGAATTCGGTCATAAGACTTATTTGCGTCTTTCGCGACGTAGAACGACGCACCGCTCGGGAATTTGCCGAAAGGGCGTTTTAAAAAATTTAACCCCCCTCCCCGACCCCCATACCCCCCTCGTTTTTCCCGAAACCCCCCGCCGAACGTCGGCCCCCACGAAAGCGCGTTCCTTAATTTGCATATTTACCATATTTCCCAGCCTTTTGAAGAAAAACGCGAAAAAGCGATCGATTTGATCCGTCTACAGGCGAAACGAAGCGTCGTACGCGTACCGCACCCCTATACTTTTTTGTAGGCCTGACTATTATCCTTCCTATAGGAGGGTAGCGACCCCCCTCGTCTACTCGGGGGATGTAGATACCCCCTCCACGCACGCCAATGGTGGGGGTGGGTCGAGATGGATGTTTTTTCATGTCGTGTCGCCCCCATGGCCACCCCCGGGGTCAATACGGGGCTCAGAGGCTCAGTGTAGGCTACTCTTGTTGCTCATTGGGCGGCAAGGGGGGGTTCCGGGGCTTATATCTCGGCGACGGGAAGAGCTATCGAGGCGATCTCGACGGCGTCGTACTCGTCTAGTCGTCCCATGCGGACATCGAGGCGACCACTTTTTCGAAAAAACTCTTATTTCAAAATTCACCCCCCACCCCCGCGAAAACAGGCGGACGAACCATCTACGTTTATAAGGGCAAAACGTGCGCAAATGCACCCCTTTTTACGTAAAAAATTCGTCGCGCCCCCCGGAGTGCTTTAGACCCGACTCGCGTTCCCTGTTAGCGGTATATAACAAATCAAATTTTCGAGTTTCACGGCTGCTATTTCCATGGATGCCTTAATAGTTTTAAATATAGTAGAGATGACCCTCTGCACAGCGACTCATTTGAAACTTTAAATTTTCGATATGAGAATACAATAGCTAAAACGGAACATCTACGAGAACTTGGATACGAAATATTTGAAAATGGGTGTGTGAATTTAAAAGAGAGCTAAACGAAGAACTACGAACTCTTACTGAGAGTCACGCTCTGATTTTATCTATGCCGCTTAATCCTCGAGACGCTTTCTGTTGTGGTCGTATTGGAAATACCTTGGAATATTATAAAATCAAAGAGGAAGAGAAAATTAAATACGTCGATATTTGCTCCTTATTCCCCTGGGTCTGTAAATATGGCAAGTTTCCCGTGGGACACCATGAGTAGGAGATGAGTGCTTAAATATAAATTTAAAACAAACAAATGGCCTGATCAAATGTAAAATTTTACCACCAAGGAACCTATACCACCCTATATTTCCTGTAAAAATGAACAATAAACTCATGTTCGTTCTGTATCGTGTCTGTGGCGAACAAATGAAGCAAAGTGATTGATCACGAAGATGAAGAAAGATCTCTGGTTGGCACTTGGGTCATTGACGAAATATTGAAAGCACTCGCGAAGGGTTATGAAATGAAACAGATTTACGAGGTTTGGAAGTGTGACATTTAACAGTTCGATAAAACTATAAAGAAAGAGGGGCTTTTCACTGAGATGATGAATAAATTCATAAAAATTAAGCAGCAAGCATCTGGCTGGCCAGTGCATTCTAACTCTAAAGAAGAACAAGAGCGCTAGAACTGTTCATGGAACGAGGTGTCAAATTAGAGTTTGCTGAGGTTAATGAAAATCCAGGGTTACGATCTTAAGTCAAGCTTATCTTGAATTCGTTTTGGGGAAAGTTCTTCCTTACTGCTTTAAAAAACCTAAAGTCGAAAAGACTTAATAAAAATAAATAGTTTCTCTAATAACCTGTTAATATTTTTTTAGACATCTCTTCTTTTTATTGGTGATAATTCAGTTATTTCTTAAATTGTATCATGTCAATTCTATATTAATTCCTGCATTTTATGTATATTTATGTAAATCTCATCTATGTATGGCTAATTATTCCATATTGTTATATTAGTATAATCAATAATTCTATTGTACTACGTATGTAAGAAAATCTAGTTTGTTGTAAAGTGCCTAATAATTATGCAGCAATAAAACCTATGCAAAATATAAATAATGCGTTTCATTAAAAGTTTTTGTTTTCTTTTTTACAGGTGTTTTTTTAATCGCTTTTAGGTAAGTTGAAGCCTGGGTCAAGTCCACGAGGTTCATGTTCAAATCCTTGCACAAACTAGATGACTACACCAATTACTATTTACTTACTAGAGCGTGCTTTAAACCACGTATATGCCAATCGGTAGCCGTTTTATGTAACGGGCAACACGGATGTTTAAAATGACATCCGTATGGAGGCACGGAGGCCTCGGTAAAAGTGAAAGATTGCCCAAAAATTAAGGTTAGGGTTATGAGACCACGGGGGCGTCAACACTGAAGCACCATATAGATCACAACACCGGGGTCTACGTCACGTGAGGTTATGAGGTGCGGGAGCCACGGAGGGCCCATTTTGTACGGAATGGAAAGTGGGCGAGCCTAGGAATGGAGGAGAAAGTGGCCAGGACATAGGAGTGTAGTGGTGGGGTTGGTCTCAACTGACCCCAAACCTACTTGTGTGTCAAGTAAATAAAGTTTACTTTTTTAATTTTAAGTTAACTATTAGATTATGAATAACATATTGAGGTATTAAGTAAAGAATTTTTAATTCATTTTGTGTTTTCTCAGTTCGTTACTCTACAAGAAAAACTGAAGACCTATAAAACAGAATGAACTCGGTCCCAACTTTTTATTAGCTTTAGTGGTTATAACTAGAGCTCGAACGGAATTATCGGTTCGCAGTGACAACTTTTATGCAGACATAATATTATATTGTAAACACCTACTGAAACATTCCCAAATAACAGAAATTATACAATATGATAAAATGAATGTTGAAATAATCTAGTGACTCTTGTGTCATACATATTTTTTTAAATTAGTGGGGGTAAGGTCAGCAGAAAGAAGAAAATCAAAGTTTCAATTAGTAGACGTTTCGTGTATTCTGAGGACGTTTCAAAATACACGAAACATCGACTAATTAAAAATTTGGTTTTAGCCTTTCTGCTGACCACTAATTTAAAAAATAGACAAAATGAAATATTTAAAATGTTAATACGTAAACTAGTTTTATCGGAAAACGCATATTACGCTAAAAAAAATTACAAGTAAATATATATTTTGTCATACGGCATACACATATTTACGTGCTGACACAATCTACAGCCAATCTTGGTTTTGACGTCATCAATACCTAAATTTCGTGTTTTAGTTATAACATTGTTTTCGTTTTCATATCGTGTATCAGGCAGGTGTATTAGTTATAATACAACAAAACCCTTACATCAGCTAAAAGCGATACCCCAGATAAGTTTACAAATAAGAGTGCTTCTAACACTCAGCAAGTTTTTTCATCCTAGACTTTGACGAACAAAGTTCGTTGTAAATTATTAATAAACGATTCATCAAATCTAATTTTCTTAAGAATCTTTTGGTTTTTTGTTTTTAAAAAGCCAATCGCTCGTCTACGATTCTTAAGTTATGCGTTGAATTTTTCTTTAATTAATTTTATTTTTTTGTTGAAAGTTCAAAATTCTGTAGCAATATATCTAAGCTCCAATAGTTTACTTACTTGAAAAATAAAATCACTTAGATATAAAGTTTTTCTGGACCATCTCATCCCAAGCAGTTTTAAATAAGTTTTTTTATATATCTATGTATCATGTCCGATTTTGAAATTCATGTATATATTTGGTTATTATTTTTATTATATTTTAGTACAATAATGAAATAAAAGTAAATAAGAAAAGAAAAAGTAATATGTAAATCATCATCGTTAATAAAAATAAATAAAGCGTAAATATAAACAAACGATTTTGTGTATTGTTATTTTTTAATACTTTTTAAGTGGACTCTTCGGATATCGTCAAAAATAAGATATAGATATATCAGCAATGTAATTTGGTGTCGAATCTTGACGTCCCATGAAACATGGTTATTTTATTTTTGAAAAAAAATTTTTTTTTCGATTGACAAACGTTCAATATACTACTTACCCTTAGGAGGCACTTTTTTTGAAAATATGTAAAGTTTTTTTTTTATTTAATTCGAAAATCATCCAAAAATTAGGTTATTTTCGGATTGGTTTTAATACTTTTCGTGAAAATTTCAAAAATCCGCTTCCTGAGGGCCGTCCTTTGAACATTGTTCTATTAAGATACATTTTTTTTTAATTCATTTATTTGCTCAGCTTGCCTTCCAGTCGTCGAGAGCTTACCGCTCTCAAATGGATAATTTTTCAAGGTGGTCAGTCCTCCTAAGGCAAGATACGTATTTATTTGTAATTCTGCATTTGTACCTAGTTTTTATTTTTTTTTATTTTAGCCTTTTCGCAGTTCTCTTCACTTAATTTGTTTGTTCGACAATATTTGCTTATACGTAATCGCTTCTTATTCTCGCTGCTTATTTTTGACTTCTTGCAGAACTTTTGTATTTAAACATGGAGGGAATGATTTTACTGGGTATTTATTAAAAATAATCACTGAAAATGCTTTAATCATACACATACCAAAAATTTAAATCTATTTGCTCATACTTCCGAATTGTTATAAACATTTTAGAAGAACAAGATGATAGGTAGTTCGCTGGTTATGCAGAGACATTGTAAATAAATACCCATTATTTATAGTTATCATGTCGCTTAATTATTTTAATTCATATTCTTGAAGAACATCAAATAGAATAGTGACAGAACATCAATTTTCTGGTTGCATACATCTCTCATCTCAACTGGAAAGAATAAAGACATTTTTATTTGACCTACTGATTTTTGTTGTTTTGTCATGCTCGCTATATTATGCCCTCCAACCTTTTATATTTATATTGTTTTGTATTTGTTAATCAATACAGTGAATTAATTGAATAGTAGAAAAGATAAATGTTTACAAAAATGTATAGGATTACGTCATTAATAATCCAATTATCATAGCCAGTAATTTATTTTATTATTATTTTTGAATACACATTTTTTACACATTCTTGAAAACGTTTGCCACTACAAGATTTAGTTATATTATGACGTAATTCTGTTTATAAAATCTAATCATTAGCCTTCCTATATACATATAAGAGAAAACAATTTTCGTTCATTAAAACCATACCTATACAAGTGTTGTAAGTGGTAGTATAACAACAACGACAATGGTTAAACCAACATTTTTTATAATTCATTTAACCTTCATTGCCTTGTACGGAATAAACTGTAAGTCATGTTGCTTTATATTTGTTAACATATTTTTTACTTTTAAGAAATAACATTAATATTTATTATAAAATTAAAATTTAATTAGATTAAAGCTATATTTCCACAACTGGAAATTTAAAATAAATGAATGAAAAAATCTGATATTTTCAAAGGAAATATATAAACTGAAAATCTAGAAATAGCTAATTCTCATAAAGTTCCTATATAATACGTGGGCATTGAAAAATATATAGAAGTTAATTATTTTTTTTTGTTTCAAAGCAGCTGCAATGTTTTTTTATTTTTTTTAAATGTGTTACCCTATGGAACCGTTTCTCTCAGGCTTTCAACATAATATATATTGATTGATTATTATAACTAAAAAAAAGGATTCATAAATTTCGGTTTATTACTATTAAAATTATTTCAAATTGTTATACAGGGTGTTTTGAAAAGATTAGGACATCGCAAGCTGTAGATTTTTGATGTTAAATCAAGTCGATTCAACATAAAAAATAGGGGTCTAACTTATTCGCACACTACAGGGTGTTAATGTCAAAAATTTGTATTCATTTTCTATCGCTATTTCAGAGACTATGATACGTATCGATTTCAAATTTGGTAAGGGTACGTTTTTGAGATCCGTGTTTACAATGGTGATATTGCCCACATCACAATTTATAGAGGGCGCTAGTTACAGTACTTTTCTTTGATACTTTAAACCATAACTTTTTGATGTTAGGTTTTGGACATTGTCTTTCATTAAGTTTGAAGCGCAATTTAATTCTCCACAAAAAAATGTATACTGTTTAAAACACGATACATACAATGCACCCTTTTCAAGAAATACACGATACACAACTGCAAAAATTCGAACAAGCTGGAAATATCACTAAAATTCAGGAAGTACCATTCCGTTTATGCCAAAATTTCATGAAACGGTACCGAAAATGTATATGAATTATATAATGGAACGGTTTTTCGTTACTGCAAAGATTATATACACTATCTTCGGTTATTGTTATTAACTTGCTACTACTTTCAAAAAATCGTACTTGATGTATGTCAATTAGACAGAAGAAAAAACCGCTTTTGTGTACAATTAACTCTTGCTGAACTGATGTATAGGGCAGTTGTAATCGCGTAGCGCATAAGTGCATTGTATCACTTTTCAACAAGTATACCTTTTTTTGTGGAAAATTAAATAGCGCTCAAACATAATGAAGGAAAATATCCAAAACCTAACCTCAAAAAAGTTATGATTTAAAGATTCAGAGAAAAGAGTTGCAACTAGCGCCCTCTATTAATTGTGACGTGATGATTGCAATCATTGACCTCAAAAACATACCAGTACCAAATTTAAAGTCGATATGTCTTATAGTCGCTGAAATAGAGAAAAAATGAATAAAAATTTTTAACTGAATACGAAAAAGTAGGACCCCTACTTTTCGAGTTAAAACGACTTGGTTTGATATAAAAATCTAAATATTTTCGAAGTACCCTGCATTTTATTTTTCTTGTTAATGTACAAGGTTATCCAACGGAAAGGCCCACCCCTATATTTTGTTTATTTTTCGAGAATTAGAAAAAAAGTTTTCAAATAAAAGTTGTAGTAAATCAAATGAGCTCTTTTAAAATCTCTGCAAAGTATATACAGGTGGTTCCATAAAGGCGGAACAAACCAAACTTACATTTTTTAAATAGAACACCCTATATTTTTTTACATTTTTTGAAATCTGTGTTCTTTTGTGACCTCAGCTATATAGATATATTATTCTTTACTATTTTTTTCATTGCCATTTAGGTTAGCCATGGATCAAAAACACTTAATTTGACACCCATGCCTTACAGAATAATTTAATAAATTCAAAAAGAAAACTGCATAATAATTATTATTATAACGACTATTATACACACTGTACCAAATAAAATGTTACCCGTTGAAGAGTTCTTGTTATTTTTTATAAATAGTGAACATATTGTATCGCTCTGTCTCGCTATCTTTTATATTCTTTGGAGGAATTCCAAAAAGAGTTCATTTGATACACTACAACTTTTATTGAAAACATTTTTTTCTAACTCGAAAAATAAACAAAACATACGGTTGGGCCTTTTCGTTGTACACTACAGGGTTATCCAACGAAAGGGCCCTCCCTATATTTTGTTTATTTTTCGAGCTAGAAATAAATTTTTCAATTAAAAGTTGTAGTGAATCAAATGAACTCTTTTAGAATCATCGCAAAGAATATATAGGTAGTTCCATAAAAGCGGGACAAACCAAACTTACCTTTTTTTTAAATGGAACACCCCATATTTTTTAATACACTGAACTGATTCTGCGGTTGGCTCCTTGTGAAACATTATTAAATATTTTAAATATATGAAGGAAATTTGCTTTTTAATGTTTCAAAAATATTTTATTAGAAACTCTACACTCTAAAAAGCCGAAACACGTGTAGAGTTTCTAATAAAATATTTTTGAAACATTAAAAAGCAAATTTCCTCCATATTTTTTTACATTTTTGAAATATGTGTTTTTTTGTGATTTCAAATATATAGGTATGTTATGGGAACGTTTCCAGAAAATATTAAAAAAAAAACAGCTTTATTAATTTACCATAATTAAAGAGAATTACCAAGCTTGGTATTCTCAATATTATGTACAACGAAAACAATTAGCATAAACTACGGTAAAGCAAAAACTGACTTTGGATTACAAGTGTTGACTTTTATATCTTTGATTCTGCTGACGTTAGATTTCTAGCACTTTTGCAATATTGCCTTATAGAAATATAAAGACATAAATTAGTCAAAAAGGACCGTGCAGAAAAATATAAAATTTCATAGAGTTAGCAATTATTATTAAATGACGCTTTATGTAACAGAAAATAACTAATCAGCAGTTTCGAGATTAACAAAACAAATATTGTTTACTCTAACTAAAATAAGGGTAATTAAAATGTATAAACAATAATAATATAAATACTTACAATAATTGCGTCGTAATTGGGACTTGTAATATTTTAATATAAAGGGTTTTGAATGATGTTTGTCGGTGCGTGTGTGAGAATGTGTGTGCGTGCGTGCGTGCGTGTGTGTGTGTGTATCCGCGATTACTCCTCAAAAAATACTAATGAGAGAATTCCCAAATTTGACAATTAATATTTTCGACAACATTTTAGGTGACACATTAAATTTGGTGAATGTGGTACCATCAGAAGAGACATAATGAATGTAAGAAGAAAGGTACAATTTCGGGGAAAAAATAACAATTTTTTTATTGCATTTTTGGACGAATTTCGACGAATTATAATGAAAAAAAACATAATTTTATGGAAAAAAATCTGTCCGCATGTCTGTAGTATCGCGATAGCAGCCACAGTTTTTGAGAAAGCTTTCAAAGGTACACTTGTTCTAAAGGCCAAAGACAATGAAAAATTCGAAGATGAGCAAAATTGGCCAGCTGAAAGGAGGTCTACGGGACCCAAACTTTTTTGTATTTGTCTTTACAAAAAAATATATTCTTGATGAAAGATTATAAATTATGTCTATTATATCAAGCCAAAAAAATATATTTTCCAAGTACTTAAATAAAGCTAATGTAAACTGAAATTTTTTTTCACATTTGACATGGGGTTAGGATAAATTTGGCAGTTTGATATTTGAAATGTCTAATTTAGTTACAAAAATGTCAATGTCGATAAGAAGAACTTATTAAAATACATAACATGAATTATTATTGACAGTATCGAACAGCGCTGATAATTAGTTTTTAAAAATTTCAATGAAACAATTCAAGGTACGCTATTAAAATTTAATTGAAGTAAGTGAACAATTAAATAGAATGATTTTTTTAGATCAGGAGATATACACTGGTATAAGAAAGTTATGTGTTGGCCACATCAGATACTTTATTTGTTGCAAATTTTATACTGCCAGCATCTGCTAGGTTATCAGGTTAGCCATGGATGAAAAACACTTAATTTGACACTTACACTTACAGAATTTAATAAATTTAAATAGAAAACTGCGTAATAATTATTATTATAACAACTATTATACATACTATAGCAAATAAATTGTTATCCGTTGAATAATAGTCCTCGTTATTTTTTATAAATAATGAACATATCGTATCGTTCTAATAAAGTAAACGTTTTCACAAAGAATATGATACAGAGAACTACACAGTTTGCTTTTTGAATTTATTAAATTATTTTGTAAGGCATGTCTATCAAATTAATTGTTTTTCATCCATTGTGAACCTGATTACCATGCAGATGCTGGTAGTACAAAATTTGCAATAAACAAAAAAAACAGTAAAAAATAAGATACAGTATATCTATATATTTGAAATCACAAAAAACACAGATTTCAAAAATTTCAAAAAATATAGGGTGTTCTAAAAAAATGTAAGTTTGGTTTGTCCCGCTTTTTAGAGACCATCTGTATATTCTTTGTAGAGATTCTAAAAGAGTTCATTTGATTCACTACAACTTTTATTTTTAAAACATTTTTTTCTAACTCAAAAAAATAAACAAAATATTGGTGTGGGCCTTTTCGTCACAAACTAATTAATAATCTATACTACATGTTTAAAAAATGTCGTTATATTTTGGAGAATAAATAATCAATTTGTTTAGAACACTTGAATAAATACAATTATTATTAGTGATTATCGATCTTGGTGTATCAAAAATGTATAATGTAGGTATATGCAAAATTTCAATGACTAACCGTTATTGAAAACAAAATCAACAATGATGTTAATTAGAACTTTTCGACATGTCCTTTGTGTTCGAAAATGACAAGAATTATTAAAATTGAATAATTGAATTTCCCAGCAAATGAAAAAACGTTAATAAACAATGAAATGTTGGTTCCATACTCTTAAGTTACCATGTTGGGTATTTATTATTATTATAAATACGTGTTTATTTTTTCCGCACCGAATTTTAATAATAATAATTTAAAAAATACTGAATCGTGAGAAAATTAATTACAAGGTGATTAATATTTCGCGTCGAAATACGATTAGCCCAATCATATTAGGAAAGAATAGCGGAAAATTTTCCGGAAATATTGAATTTGACAGATATGTTTCAAATATCTAGATGTTTTTTTTTAATAATTATGAGAAAACAATAACTGAAATAAAATGAATGAACAAAACATGTTCAATAACCTGAATCTACATCCAACACAACGGGTTGTTGGTTAAATATTATTATTATAACTTTTTTAGGTGAAAAGAACTGTGACGACTTGGGAGTTCTTCTTTATGAAGATCTTGGATGCAGAGCAATAAAAAAAGATGGACAGGACTGCCCGATAAAATACGAATGTGACGATTTTACCAGAAATAAAGATTATTGTCTTTTCAGAGGTAGAAATTATGAGGTGTATCAGCAAATTGACAATAACATTACTTACGAAGCCTGCAACGTAGGATGCTTTTGTAATAATGCTACTACTGAAAGGTAAAAAATTTTGCATTCTTTACTTTACAATTCTTGAATATTTTCATTGGCTGAGATAATATTTTGTATAGATGTGTAACAAACAGCTAAAAATAATAAGTAAAAAAATTATTAAACGAAAAACTAAAACCTCATTACAATATTTAATTTCTAATCTTTGTATTCAGCGTCACGATTAAAGAATTATTTCCTCAATCCTTAGTCATATAAGAAAACGAAAATAATAATTTAAATACTATGCACGGATACATATATACTTGTTCCGTTTTTAACTTGGCGTTTACTTTATATACCAAACACAGAAGAATGAAAGAGAAGTTTGATCATATACTTCAGGCTTTTCTGTCTCAAATTCAATTAGTTAATTATATAATTGTATAGGGTAAATGCATTTTATTAATATTTTTTGTTTAACTAGTAAGAACAATAGCAAATTAAATAGCGAGGCAGAAATTATATGTACACATAAAAAAAAAAAAATGGACCCCACTACAGCGGTGTTTCCATTTGCGCCACTATTCGTGCCTCTGTGCATGCAGCGGTACGAAAGAAGCTTTCATACTGGGCAAATACTTACCCTCAAAGGAGAACAGAAACTTTGAGTACGATAGATGAAGTGAGACTGGTTCAAAATTACCTTTTTTAAAATTTTACTCGCATGTCATATAATTTTGAATTGTTACTACAGATGGTCCAGCCAGAAATTGTTAAAAATAATACTTATTTTCGTGAGGCAATACCAGCAGTTATGAGATTGGCTATATTTCTAGGTCGATAGCTTTTCAAGTTTAATGTATACTTTCAAAGTGTCCATGCCACGTATATCTCGCATCATAAAAGATGATACAAAAAACAGTCACACAAAACTTAAAGATAATTAATTTAAATACGGACTGGCCACCTCACACCGATTCTAAATTATTGGAATAGAGACAGACAGCCGCATATTTTCACAGGCCTCTTACGGACTCATTTTAAGCATGCCTCTCCACCTCGCATACGTGTCACTTCCATGCCGACATTACGCATGTATAAGTCGAAACGTCGCTTATAATTAGAGCTGGCAGAATGTGCGGTGAGACATAGGCGTATGCATCACAATAACTGTAATAAATGAAATTAACTAGTAACAAAAGCAATAAACTGTTACAATTTATAACAATGTATGCACAACTTACCCTCTTAAGTAGCTTAATGAACTAGCTAGGTTATCACAAACTATAATACAGGCATACAGGTGTCTTGTTTTAACACATTTGCGAAATTTTCTCTAACGGGCTCATAGAGCGTCATCTATAGAGTGTAGCAGTCGATTTACTTTTTGTAGTGACTCCGCTAACAACAACGCACTGTTTTGTAAGTTTTGTATGGCGTCATGTAATGTTTTATAGTTCTTGTGAATAGTTTTTAAAGCTGTTTCAGCAGAAATAGCTGTAGCCTCATCAGGATTGAATTGCAGTACCACAGTTTTTATATTCAGTATGATGAAAAACTGCCTTTAACCATAATCCCCAACGTGTAAGAATCGGCTGTGGTGGTTCGGGAATACCGAGATACAACCCAACAGCAAAGTAGTGGGAGACAGAGTGGAGGACGTATGCGCTGTTATAATTTTGGCAGAGTGGGCCATATTCAGAGTAACTGTTGTCAGCGCATCGCTGAGAGGATCGCAGTAATGGAGAAGCCGCAGGAAAACTGGCGAGCTGGTACTTCGCGGAATATAGCAGATGGCCTTTCCAAAAAACCGTGTCAGAAAGACTGCAAGCCTTGCCACCGTAAGGAATAACAACAAAAGGTACAAATAATGACGACCGTTAAGATTGATGTTCCGGATTATTGGACAAAAGAGTCGTTAAGGGAAGCGCAGTTAAACGATAACGAGACTGGTCCTATTCTGAAATGGAAAGAAAGAGGGACCCGACCCGATTGGAAGGACATTTCAAATAAATCAGTGGAGCTGAAGGCTTTAAGGGCACAATGGGATTCCCTTATAGTAGAGGATGGACTGCTGAAGAGAGCGTGGGAAAGTCCAGATGGGAGGAAAGTTACTTTGAAATTGTTAATCCCGAGGTGTCACGTAGCAGATGTACTTCAGCAAATGCATAATGGAACGTCTGGCGGACATTTTGACATAAACAAAACCCTGACCAAAGTAAGAGAACGTTTCTACTGAGTAAACAGTCGTCAAGATGTGGAGGCTTGGTGCCGCCAATGTAAAGTGTGCGCTCCAAGAATGGGGCCACAAATAAGAAATAAGCGATATAACGCCAGGGATAACGCCAGGGCTCCTTTTGAGCGAATTAACATAGCAAGTGACCGTATGAAGGCTCGTTATGATCTTAAGGCTAATTCAGGAGGGTACCAGGTGGGAGAGTTGGTTTGGCTATATAACCCACAACGAAAGAAAGGCAGGTCCCCGAAACTTCACCACCCTTGGGAAGGACCTTACACTGTCGTCACCAGATTAAACGACGTTGTATATAGAATTCAGCAAAATCCAAAATCTAAAATGAAGGTGGTGCATATAGAGAGACTAGCCAAGTATGCAGGGAATAATGAATTGCCTGATCGGGACGTTCAGGCTTAAGAAGGGGGCAGTGTTACGCCACTGGACTGTGTAGACTGGTTAGATGAGACTGGAATTGTACACTAACGGCCGGGAATATTCTGGACTGCTCTAGATCGTGTGGATGGATGTATAAATAAGACACACGGTGGGCCGAGTCTCAATCCTAAGTTGAACGTGGACGAGTAAAGAAGAAATAAGGAAGAGACTTATAAGTGTTCAAGTGTGATTATAGTTAAGACAGTAATTAGTCTATTGTTGTTAATTGTTAATTAGTAAATAAAGTAGTGAGTAAGTGTTACCTGGACTTTCAATCAACGAATCTACGAGGATAGGTGTTTGTGTGGATAGCAAACACGTAACAGTATGTACAGAGTTGAGAACGCATACGATGCGTCAAAGCAAGAGAGCATGCATATGTGTGTGTTCGCAGCCAAAGATATGTGTGGTTAGAATTTTCTCTCGAACGCATGGGATGCTTTTCGTGGCGCTCCGTTCATTTGTATTGAAGGTGTTTTCAAGTGAATAAGTAAATTACAAAATAAGAAAAAGAAGAGACAAAGGCGACGGTGGGTAACAGAAATGTACAAAAACAGGAACTTATACAATAGAAACGATTCAATATCCGACTGATTGCTGGAAAATATACATCAATTCAAAAATTTTGTATATCACCAGCAGATGTTGAGTTTTTTGATTATTTCAGTTTAATTGCAAACAATGTTCATTAGACCATTCAGGGACGGACCAAACAAAAAAATGACAGTAAGCGGAGGACGCCAAACTATGTAAAGGTTTTGTTTTACATTGCGACTCTGTATAATTAGGTTACGGACATGACGAAGATGCCTCATTGGTGGCAGTGGAGGTCGCGGTGCCGGTCGTGATAGAAGGCAATGATGAGTGAACAAACCCAAGAAGTTTTTCGCGGTCTCAGTGGATTGAAGGGGTTTGTTGTGTATTTATAAAAGCAGTTTTACTTCTATGTTTTCAATTCAGTCTATATATGTTGTCATTGATAAAATAGTGAACTATGTATATTTATCCCACACCTTTGGAGTATGGAACACTAAATCTATTAGTTTATCCTTCATGTTGAGTTTTCAAAAATAAAAATAAAAACCGAAACATAAATCATCCGAGCAAAACGAAAGCCTACAATAGAGAAACACTCGGACCACGTGCTGCTTGTGTAGTATATGATGAAGCGTGCGACTGGAAGGTTGTCAAGTGATCTGAGTGAACCAATCAGGTGAAAGTTACCCTGATGCCTTCCTTTCTATAGCGATAGAAAAGCAAATTTTGGTCTATCGACCTTGACATCGCGCTAGACCTCGATATAAACGGCAAAGGTAAAATGCTGCTAGCATCCTCAGTATGTATGATCTCGTTTAAAAAAGCAGGATTGTTTTACATAGAGATGACATCAATATAGCCACCGCGCTCGCGACTTCCGCACGAGTAGCGAGGCATCTTCATCATGTTCGTACCTTAAGGCGACCTTACACAACAGCTTCTAAACGTTACATTTCTAGTGTTTTTTTATAGCCAAATGTGGTGAGTCTTTACATGATAGATTTTTCTGCCAGCTTCTGTTTTCGCCAACGTCAAGTATACTTAACCTAAAATCGCATACATTGCAAATAATTTGTAATAATTTTAATGAACGCGTTTAATGTAAAAGCTTAGGGTCCGGTAGGCGTCGGACATTAGGGTGAAGCGCCTGATGGGCCAGTCTGTCCCTGAGACTATTCATGCTGTGATTGAAACATGAAAGAAAATGTTTGTAAAAGAACAACATCTCTTCACCGAATCACCACAACGTATGCACAGGCGCCGTCCAAACTGAAGACATATGTGACGGATATTCTCTTTTGAGTGATGTCAAAAAACCAGCAGCCCTTGGCTCACCTCATTCGTACTGGCAAGCTTTTGCAAATCAGCATGTATGCAAAGAGAAGCTGCAAATGAACGGTCTAAATTAGAATATGCATGTGCTCTCGCTTTGTCCCGTCGCATGCGTTGGCAAGCCTATATACACCTATTACATTTAACATGGTTTAGAAAAATATGAATCTTTCGTGCTCATAATTATTAAAACCGCTGCCAAAAATATATATTGTGGAACAGCCAAATGGAATAAATTCAGTATCTCAGTTACTGTGCATATTTATAAAAAAATTCCGAGACACGTCGATTTTGGATTCGAAAGTGTCATCTTGCAACATAAAAATGTCATCCCTAAAATTAACTTCCTTTGAGTGGTAGTTGCAACTTCTAAATTTTTAAATGGGAAGTAGGGGCTTGTGATACCTCATTTGAAAGATATTTTCATTCTATATTCAAAAATTCAATGGTTTTAATATTTATTGCAAAAATTAATGGTCTGCTTGACGAAATTCGCTACAACAAACGAAAAACATAAAAACTTACAGCATTTTGTTCTTGCAGGCTAGCAAAAACAATTTGTGTTCTTTTTCAACATTTTCAACTAAAAAAGAAAACATAAAAACTTTAAAATTCTTCATATCTGGCATTGTCAGTTTTACTAAAAACGCCGTAGCTACTTGCTATTTGATTGACAGCAATAAATAGTTGTCAGTGTTTTGCGTATTGTTTGAGTTTTGCTAACTGCAATTCCTAAACATGATTTTTTTAACAGAAATGCATAAAATAACAATTATACAGATGGTTGGTTACGGAGATAGAATGCGATCACAGGCCGAAATTGCTCGCCTATTTCAAGAAAATTTTCCGCCTATATCCCAAGGGTAGATAAAAAAAAGTTCCAATGCAATGAGTAACGATACCAAATTAGATATACTGCTTGAGTTTGAAGAAAACCCACATAGTTCAAGTCGACAAGCAGCATCAGCATTGAATGTTTACCATTCCTCGATTATTCGCCTATTAAAAGAAAATAAAATGCATCCCTATAAACTGACCCTAAATGTTTTGTTTTCTGATGAGTTCCCTTTTACACTTCAGAACCATGTTAATCGTCAAAACTGTCGCTATTGGGCTAATGAAAATCCTCACTGAATGAGAGAATTACATACGCAAATTCCTAAAAAGGTTAATGTTTGGGCGAGGATAATTGGAGACCATGTCATTGGTCCCTTTTTCATTGATGGCAGTTTGAATGGAGATAATTATTTAGCTTTGCTCCAAAATAATGTCGTACCAACTTTGGCAAACTTATATCTTGCTCAAGCAAACCCACAAGTTCCAGCCGATCTAATATGGTTCCAGCAGGATGGAGCACCACCACATTATTTGGCTGTTCTACACTGTATGTAATAAAGCTGTCTCATCTAAATTTTGTAAAACTTATTAATTTGCACATTGATAACAGTTGCTGATATACAAACTTTTAGCAGAATTTTTGAAAATTATGAAAATACTATGCAATGTTTTTAAAATCTTACACTTTTCAAAATAATAAATTTTACCTCGTTTAAACATTTTATAATAGTGGCTTGTCCAAATATGCAAGTTACAATGAGCGGAATTAGGCCAACGAAGAACAAAAACCAATTTTTCAAGTTTTGTTAAACTTGTTTATTTTTACTACCCTACCAATGCGCTTATTTTTTATTTAGTGATTTTGACAACAAAGAACGAAAATAAATAGTACTGAGGATGCTACTCACAAAATTTAGTTAAACCGTGACTAATTGAAACAATAGGTTTCTTTCTTCATTGACATAATTCCGCCATAATGCAATGTGTTTGTGAGTCAAAATAAGTATAAATATTCTAAAGTCCAATTTTTTAAATAAAAGTACTGTGTTGGTTTATTCATGAAAATATTCGGGTGGTCTTCGAACGTGTGAAAAATTAGAGATTATCAATATGGAAAAATAGAAGATCGAAATATAAATTACTCAAGCTTCATTTTTATTATCCTACCCCAATTTTTATTTTAGCAGGAGGAAAGAGTATACTATTTTATTTGACGATTGTCCTTACTACTACTTATGCGGTGATGTCCTGTAGGGGTGTTGCTTCGGGCCACCGTGTGAACCGATCCAGGCAAACGAAAATATATCTGTATTCTTTAGAGACTGATACGGGTCCCACTAGGTCGATATATACGTATTGTAACCTTGGAGTCGGTTCTACTTATCGGTACTACTTATCGGTGCAGAGACGTGTCTTGTCACTTTATATCATTGACACTGGAGACACGCTCTCGTTCACTTCTTCTTTTTGCCTTACCATTTTCTGTGTTGCTCGGATTGTGGCCGTAACTTTCTCCATGCGCAACACAATACTGTTCTTGTTAGAAATATGTCGAATGTCCGACGACAATTACGCGATAGAAGCCTAATTGTAATTGTCGAAATTGTCTGGGCAAACACTTTCTGCCGCAGAGCGAATGTTAGCGGTTTATGATTAGTGAAAATGGTGAATGCGCGACCCTCAACTTCGAAACGAAATCTCTTGACTGTCGATTACGCTGCTAATAACTCGCGATCGTACGCGCTGTACTTTATCTGAGCGAGATTAAGGGATTTTGTGAAGATGTATAGTGGTTGCCAAACACTGGCAACAAGTTTTTGTAATGTTGCTCACATCGAAAAGTTAGAGGCGTCCACTACGATACAAAATGGCACACCAGCTACAGGATGTTTAAGTATTGTAGCATTTGCAAGTCCATTTTTCAAATTATTCAATGCTTTTTCTGTGTCTGTCGACCAGTTAATTAGGGCATCTCCTTTTTGCTTAGGGCTTCTTAGAAGGTCGTTCAGGGGCTGTTGTGCATCAGCTGCACCAAGTATGAAACAACGACGGTAGAAGTTAATCTTATCCAAGTAACGTTGCGTAACTGCTGCATATTTTACGGATTAAGAAAATCCAAAATTGATTGTACCTTTTCCGGGAGCGGGCTAATCAGCTCGGCATTGACGGAGTACCCTAGGTTCAGTTCGCCAGCGCCAAATACACACTTTCTAGGAATGATAACAAAACCGTAATCATTAGGTCTTTCGAAGACTAACCTTAGATGTTGGTGATGATGTTGTTTTTCTTCTAATGCCACCAGGATGACGTCCAAATAACCATAATAAAAGTCTAGCCCTCGTAAGACGGAGTCGATGAAACACTAGAACGTTTATGTTGCGTTGCGTAAACCTAATGACATCGCTGTAAACTTGAAAATTTTCTAAGACGTCGTGACCGCCGTTTTCGGTACATCTTCGGGGAAGACTGGTATCTGGTTATAAAGCCCTAACTAGGTCAATAGTCCCGATTTAAACATTCTCGCCAAAACGATGTTTGTGAAAATGACTTTTATTTTAATTTTGCTGTACTAGTAGTAAAAAGCGCCATCGGCAATAACTGAGCAATGAAACTCAAAAACTATAAATAAAAAATTTAATTCAACCTCAAACGGCGCTTTCTGAATCTGACGCCTGGAGCGATTGCTCCACCGCTCCTTGCCATGTAATGGCAAACGATGAAATTTATTAAACACGTAAATCTTATAAACATTTAAATGCATTTAATATGTTATACAAATGAAATATAAATATTTTTGTCCAACAACTGATTGCAACTCAGATTTATTGATATTTTTAAACCTACTTTTAGACATATTTCGATAATGTTTGTATTAATTAATAAAGAATTTACATGTAGGTCAAGCTTGGGGTCAGAAGAAGTTAAAGATCCAATAATATCTACAAAAAATTTTATATGCCGGTCGTGCCGTCTTCCGTCATCTTCAAATAGAGTGTGAGTAGTCAGTAGTGAGTAGTTTACACTTCACAAGAAATAAGTCGTTTGCACTTGGATGAAATTTTGATCCCCTTTCCTTGCTTTGATGTTTTTTCATTATTTCCAAGTAATCCAATCCCACGAATCTTGAACTATCTAAATAATTTACTTGAATTAAATGATTTTAGTCAAGAAGTACTAAAGAATTAAACTCGCTTGGCTGACCAGATGCGTGTCGTTTTGGGGTGTGTAGAAACTACCTTAGTGCCAGAATAAGATGACCTTTTCTTTTTTAGTGGCATTGGAAACTCAATAATTTAATTAATAATAATCAGAGTTGCCCAACGGCGGCCTCTTTAAATAGCATCACATGTACTTTCCCGATAACAACGCATTTAGGTTGCCGCAGATGATAACACAGCCCCACAAAAAAAAAATTCTGACCTTGCAAAGAGACGAGTATATCCTTATGTATTTTTGATCGCTGATTCCGATTCTGGGGGTCAAAAAAAAGTCGTACACCCCCAAAAAAAAATTTTAGAGCCAAAAAACACCCCCTGAATCGTTTTAATATTTTCGGGAAAAATTGAATATATTACGATAAAAATAAAGGTGAAATGCAGCGTTCACCTTATCGGTATGAAACGCACCCCCATAGAGGGTGAGAACCACCCTCATCTGCCATCAAACCAATTGATAACGACAATGATTGAAAAACATCTAAAAATGTTTAAGTTTCGTTAGGTTTGCAATAAACTGACGTAGAATTCACGTAATACCGTAAAACTACCCCTATATCGTTATGAAAAACAACCCTTAACTTCAATTACAGAAAAAAGAAAGGAAAAAACATAAAATAACAAGGGGAACGTTTCCACCAGGACATAGCCGAAATGGAAAAACGATATCAAGGAAGATGGAATGAACACATGATAGCAGACTACTGTTGGTATCTGAAAAGAGACACGAAAGAACAACACCAACGACAGTCAGTAAGAAGATTGTTTGAAAATAAAGTTAAAAGATACTGTCGTACCTAAGGGGGCGGCCCACTTTGTGTGGTGCTCGCTTGGGTGCACGACCCTGTTGTTAAGGGGCGAGAGGTTTCTTTCTTCGAACAAAGGGTGTGGGTTCCAAAATGAAAACCAACTAATTAAGGATTTTGACAAAAATATATTTAATCAATGAACAGATAAAACGAAAATAATTTCTAATTGACGATACGTCGCACGTAGGGTTAATGAAGGACAACTAAAACACTTTACTTACATAATTTTCCCTACGGCATCCATTTCTGGGCGGCGGCGGCTGGTGGTCCAACTGGGAGGCACCTTGATACACCCTTTCGGAACTTTGCACTCTTCTTCCGCTAACCTGCGCGGCGCCCGAATACACAAATGAATCGGCCTTGACAAATACTACAAAATCCTTCCCTTCCGGAGAATATCAACCCACTTGACTTTACTTCCCTTCCGGAGAATATCAACCCACTTTACTTTACTTTCAACTATTGGCTTCCCTTTCGAAGAGCCTAACTTGACCGTCACTTCACTTTACTTCCCTTCCGGGTAGTCTCAAACGCAACTCCCCGTCCTTTTCGAGAGCCCGAAAAAACTCAACTGCCCGCGCTTCGGGTAGGGGGAAATGTAGACGTTTTGTGAAAATCAGCGATATCAGAGTTCATGCCTGGTACGCCGACCCCCATAAAACTCCACCGACAAGCATTTTCTATTCTGACAGGAAATATCTTATATAGGTAAACTAAAGTTTCTAATTACCGCCAGACAGACTACATGAGGTTTCATAATACCTAGATGAAATGTTTAATTTAAATTGACGAGTATAAAATATTTATATATCCCTATATAAAATATTTTCTGACAATACCATAAAAAAAAGATTAAAAAAAAGAAGAATTAAAAGCTACTAACGTAAGATCTCACCCCCTTCAGGGGATGCGTTTTATACCCAAATGGTATTAAGATTGGTGACAAATGACTGCTAATATCCTAGCCATAAGGATCTCTGCAAATAAGAACATCCATATAATGAAATCGTTATCAAATTTCATGTTTTTTCCTTTCTTTTTTCTGTAATTGAAGTTAAGGGTTGTTTTTCATAACGATATAGGGGTAGTTTTGGGGTATTACGTGAATTCTACGTCAGTTTATTGCAAACCTAACGAAACTTAAACATTTTTAGATGTTTTTCAGTCATTGTCGTTATCAATTGGTTTGATGGCAGATGAGGGTGGTTCTCACCCTCTATAGGGGTGCGTTTCATACCGATAGGGTGAACGCTGCAACTCACCTTTATTTTTATCGTAATACATTCAATTTTTCCCGAAAATATTAAACAAAACGATTCAGGGGTGTTTTTTGGCTCTAAATTTTTTTTTTTTGATGGTGTACGACTTTCTTTGACCCCGGATTCGGAATCAGCGATCAAAAATACATAAGGATATACTCGTCTCGTTGCTAGGTCAGACATTTTTTTTTGTGGGGCTGTGTAATCACTAGCTAACATTTGGATGAATAACACAGTTTCTTATGTTTTCTGCTGAAAAACGTCTCCTTCGTGTGGTAAACATTCTTGTATAAAGTGAAAATGATCTTTCAACATCTACCGAAGTAATTTATAAGCTTGAAACTTTCCAAATCACTTGTAGGATGTTCCTCATTGAGACACCGATTAATAAAATAAATTTTTCATATCCTGCATTTGTTTTTAAAATGCCATTACATCTCTTTCTCACTCGCATACCGCGGGCAAGTTTTAGCGTTTTTAATTAATAATAATGAACTATAATTAATAATAATAAATAATAAACACCACAGAAATGAGCAAAACATTGACATACAACCATTTTCACCAACATTGCTAATGCCCATGGCAGGATTCGAACTAGCAAGTACGATAGTTAGATTTCTAATCACTCTTGCCAAATATGTCACTGAGCCGGTGGCATTTCGTACATTATGAATGAAATTTTATGATTGTTATAATGAGAATAAACTATTTGGGAGAGCTTTTGATTCACTCGGATTTAACTGCAGAATAAGAAGACTTTATTGTTTGAAGATACTGTGAAGTGCGACTTCAGGACAAATCGAATGGAAACTTTATTTTTGTGACTAGTTCTTGTACAGATACCGCATTAATAGTTTGTAATATTTTACTAACAATTAAATGTGATGACCTGTGCCCAGCAAGGTCTAAAACGTGTGCTAAAATATTTGTCACATGATTTTCTTTGGGCATCCGTTATCTCTTCTGCTGTTACCAATATTTTTTTTATTTTGTTCGGTATTAAAGTGTTCATACGGTTTAATTTGTGACTTGCGCTGTTTGTCTATTGGTAAATCTCAGTTTAGTATACGTTATTTTCAAAGTAATCTGAACTTTTTTTAAAAATAATCCGAACCTCATTACATTTAGTGGAATAGCAAACACAACGCATATAAAGTCCCAGAGAAATGTGGTAGATGGAAATTATTTTTTTTACGTAGGTGTACATAGATTGCAAGTGGGTCGTTTAGGGCCTATTGGCCTCCCTTCACTGCGACCTAAAAAGATCTTTTGTTATAGCTTTTATATCTATGCGCACAGAACTTCGAGTAGTAATTTACTGCTTGACGACAAATATCATCAAGCAGAAAATTACTACTCGAAGTTCTGTGCGCCAATGACTGCGGCTGCAGGTGAGCATCTGTCATAATAAGTTACCATTTAACTAAAATGATATTGTATACTGTTGAAATATTTCAAGGAATGAATATCCAAAATGAAAAAGATTTATCAAAATTAAGTTGATTTGACCCAGTTATATTTATATTCATTTATATGTAATCACTAGGCAGTGGAAATATTTGCCATTTTTCAAGGCCAGCAGTTATATAAAAAAAATCCTATTACAGGTATACGAGTATAAATAAACACAGCACATAAAAAATGCAAGAAACTGGGATAAATGTATATAATATTATAGGCACCTGAGTTAGCAACAAGACCGCGTACGGAACGGTGTTTCGCATATGGTCCTCTAACATTCTCGCATAAAATGCTCTTACCAATATTACCGGTATAGTTAGAAAAGAGGATATTTTTATGATTTGTGTCATATTTGGTGCATGTAGTCTTTAAATGTAGTCTACAATGCTCACTTTAGAAGTTTCTTGCAAAATATGTACCAGGTTTTCCTTTACCAAGTAGCCATATATTGCGTAAAACATATCCACCAAGTGTGTATAAAAATGTTTGAGGCAATATTATAGAGGACGTACAAAATAAATTTCTGTTGGTTACATTGGATGAAACAGATGTAATAAGGTTTTTAATGTTGTACTAAGATTTTTGGGTGTTCAAAAAAACATTGTCTCCGATATTAATAGCTAGTAAAGGAATACAGCAAACCATAGCATACACTGTAGAAGTAATAGTGAGAAGTGCTCTATCCAGTATACGTGTTAAAAATAATGATATACCAGTGGCTGCTGATGAAATTTGATTATGCCATATCTTAATATTGGAGCATGGGACCCAAGCGATATTTTATGGTATAACTATCAACACATAATAAAGAAATTTTGCAGAAAAAATGGCGATTGAAATTGGCGAAAACAATTTCAAAAATTGTGTGTTTCCTCAGGTTATTTTTTAAACAATTTGTAAAATATTTGCAGCACTTTTTTTTTCAGAGTCATGTAGAAAATATGTAGATTTCTAATGTCATTAAAAATATTGCTTTTTTTTATTAAGTTGCATCGTTTAGGAATTATATTTTAGATTCCTTTTTCACTGTACAAATTTCAAAAAGGTGTAACTTTATAAAAAATCAATATTTTTCGATAAAATTTAAAATCTGTCGATATATTTGCACCTGATTCTGAAAAAAAAATGTTTTGCAAATGTTATACAAATTGTCAAATAAAACCTTTTTTTCACAAATGTCAACCGGAATACAGGAACCTGGGATACAAAATAATGTATAAAATTCGTGAAACATCTGTGCGGTTTATGCCTACACTACCTGCCCATGTGAACTATTTAGAATCCGCACCATTAACCTCGGTAGATGTGGAACGTTCATTTTCCTTGTATAAACATATGAAAAGATCAAATCGCTGAAATTTAACAGCCACGGATGTAGAACGAATATTTAATTGTAACATGCGTATGCTAATGCAATTGCAGACTTCAATCATTCTGAATAATACATTGTATCAAGTGGTATGTATTTCATTTTTCATTTCAAAATTTTATTTGTCTACGTATGTATTTCTATCAGCCATGACGCAGTAGTAGCTACTGGTCCTGGATTCTGATCTAGTGTCGTCTCTCCAGTAATAACTTATTTAATGTAGGCTCATTTTTTCCATTACCAAGGCTAATCACCGACGTTTATCAGTGACTGATTTTGTAAGCATTGTTACCCCTAAATTTTAATTTTGCCGCATCCCCACTTTGTTGTGGGGTAGGGATCTTCTCATATCGCAGATACATGGACTCTCAATTTTATACCCTTTTCGAAAGTATCTGACGCGATCAGGTTTGCTCATCCATTATACTTTATCGACTTGATTCGGCCCGATTTTTGACCTAAACAATGGACATCTATTTATCACTGACACCACCGAGTCCATACACTAATATATCGTTTCACCAAATCTGCATAAAAGACACATTAGATGTAGGAACATGTACCAATAGATTATAATGACTGCTGCTTTGCATTTCATTTGTGCTATCTAATAATGTGTATATAGTTTATATTTAATTTTGTTTCAGTGGTTCCTCATTTACATGTGCAATATTAGACTGTCCTGAATGGTTAGGTGCTCCAATTAAGCCTGGGTGTTACAGAACATATGAAGTAGATAAATGTTGCTCCGCTGGAATGTTTTGTCGTATGTATAAACCAACAGTATTATCGTGAACGGACCTAAGAGAGATAAATTCTAAGAAATATTCTAATGAGAATAGCAATATAAGTTCACCCATGTTCAAGATATTTTAATCTGTTGGTCTACAATATTGATATAAATACCTTGTGGGTGATATTTTTTTTGCTTATAACTTTTATAAATAAACACCAGAGAAACTAGACGACCCCCGAATCCAAAGCCGAAGCTGTACGGACGAGGGTTATACTTACGAAAAAAATACAGAAAAACAACCATTCCCAGCGACAGTTTAGCGAAATGTTAACTAAAATATCGGTCTAGGTGCTCTTCGAGAGTACTTTCTAATCATTATATTCAATTCATCACAATCGATTATCTGTGAATGGTGAAGTTGTGTTGTCCTTATAGCTTCGTGAAAAACTGTGTTTATAAATAGACAAAGTGTAAAAAAATCTGAGGCATTTACACTGGAGAACTGAGAAAATTATGGTGAAAAATTCTGACAAGTCATGAAAATTAACAACTATTACAAAGTAAGTTTTTTAACAAATCAGTGTTAATAAATGTAAATCTCCGACTACATACTTACTAGGTTTCATAAAAAAAAAGCATAAAAAACTTATTAACATATAAAAATAATGTTTGAGTAAAAAGCCCAACAAATACCGTACAGTATATACAGTGAGCAAATAAATACTAAGGAAGGCAAATTTTTATTACAACTACTATTAAGAAACTAGGAAACATGGAGGATGAAAAATCGTTAACTGATATATATAATCTTATAAAAATTGTTAATGAAAATCTATGTGAAAAGATTGAGGAAGTTAGTAAAGATCTTAAAAATCTTAAGGAGAAGGTGAATAGAGAAGCTAACGACATCAAACAAAAAGTTTCGGCCTTAGAAACTGAAAATAGAACACTAAAAACACGTCTCTGGACGGCTGAGAGAATGTTAAAAAAATATATTGTTCTCTACGGCTTTGATGAAGTTGAAAATGAAACAGGAATATTTGATATATGAAATTCAAAAAATTGTTGAACGAAAAGCTGGAAATCGAACTACCCAAAATAGAATTTACTAACGTCTTTCGGCTAGGGAAACCATCAAATAAAAAAAGACCAGTTTTAATCGAACTTCTTTTCACATTTAACAAAAGTAAACTTATTAAAAAAACAAAACAAAGTTAAAAGGAACAGGAATATTCATCAATGAAGACTTGATCAAAGAAGATAGGGAAGGAAGAAAAATATTAGTAGAAAATCTAAAGGAAGCAAGAAGTAAAAATAAAGTAGCTAGTATAAGAGGAAATAAATTAATAATAGAAGGAACAGCTTACACAAGTAAAGAATTGGAAAATCAAGAATATAGTTCAGTGACAAACGAGAACAGATCACCACCGGCGTTGGTTAGTGAAACTGCTTGTGAGTCAGTAACACTGGCAACTTCCAAATTTCAGTGTATATGTCTATGGTAGGTATATACTTTGTCTATATTTTTTAAATACATATATTTGTTCTCAATAGCAATATATCCAGGTTTGGTTGTTTTTTGCTCAATGTATGAAATAAAATGAATCCATTTATAAGAGAATATAAAAATGAACCTTTAAAAACAAATGAAATAAAAAACATCCAGTACTGTCAAAATGCCTTAAAACCACAAAAAACAATTGGGAAAAAATGTTTTACATATATTGGACCTAGGCTATTTAATAAATTGGAAAACAATGTAAAAACATTTAAATCTATTTACATATCCAAGAAAAATGTAAGGGCTTGGGTATATCAAAATTTGGAAGATATACTAAATGTAATAGATTAATGACAGTTGTTATTATTATTATTATAGTTAAATTAAATATAAAAATTAGGGAGTTTTTTTTTATTGCATTTACATCGTTTTAAAATTTGTAAGCAAAAAGTTGCATTTTGTTTTAGTTGTATTTTAGTTAGCTGAAGCTATATGCACTTATTATGTTAAAATTTTAGTTAAAATGTATTAATTATAGGAACAGACCACCAATAATAGACCGCTGGGGTTACGCCCTTAGGTTTATTATTGAAGGATAATCTTCCCTCAAGAAACAAAACTTCTGTTTATTTCTTTCGAAGATTCCAGTAGGTATCATAGTTGTATATTATAATTACAAGGAAATGTAAGGAATTAAAATTATAATTTTGTAACCATTATGTAGCACAAATAAAAACCTATTCTATTCTATTCTAATTTGGCATGAAAGAAATAAATTATTTTAATTAAAAATATCATGTTCATTTTATTTGTTCCATTTTATTTTAGACCGTTTTTCTTACTAACGATTAATCTGACAAGAAATTTTCAAGAGTTCGTTTCGACACAGTTCCTCATTCTGAACATTCTTATTTGGAAAATTTTTTGATTTGACGCAATTTCTATTGGACCCTCTTGAGACATATACCTGGTGCACCAATTTTACTGCTATTCAATAGGCATCTTCCTTGGACTGTCCAGCTATTATAATATAGTTTTCGCTGGTCACTACTGTGCTACGATTTTATCGAACACATAACTACATAAGATATAGTTTCAGATTTGGACATTGAGACGTGTTCGATAAAACCGTAGTACAGCAATAACCAGCGATACAACGACACACAGACGGCATGCCGATTCGGATATTTTTCTATTTTTAGGTCGTAAAACATCCATTTCTATCATAATCTGGAAATCGATTTTTTTCATGACGCCAATACTTTTTCTATACAGGGTGTCTCACCAGGAACTGCATCGATCGATATAGGGGAAAGTACGCACCAGAAAATTTTGAAAATTTAGGTAGCTACTAACGGTAGTGTGGCCAATCCAACTAAAATAATTACAAGCATCTGACACTTCCGGTTATACCGGAAGTCGATATCAACTTGCTTATTTTAAATGAAACACCCTATATATTTTAGGGTTTTCAAAAAGAGAAAAAATTCTGAGTCAAAAATATGTAGGATACTCTATGCCTAAACTTAGCCGTTTCAGAGATTGAGTTTTTAAAAAAATTTTGACAGGTGTAATGGTTTACAATAACCTTTATAACTTTCTGCGTTTAAAAGATACTCATTTGCTTTTTGGTATGCAGAAAGAAGATGAGCTATGCTCTACAGTTTAAGAAAATTCAATAATAGTATACCAAGTGTTCCATTTTTGACGTTACATTATGTAAACTTCAAACCGCGAAAACTTGCTTAAGTCAAATGGAACACCCTGTATTTTTTTTACATCGGGTTATGTATAATTAAACTCCTTTTTTTTCATTGTGGGGGTTTAAGTTACAACTTTTTGAAATATTTGCGATTTTCTTAAAAATTCAAGAATTTTTAGTAAAAATTTTATCAAATTAGCCATGATTAGAAACAATTAGTAATGTCAGTCATTTTCTTATGTCAAAAAATGTCAAATGAAACTGGGGGGCAAATTCGGCAGGCAAATATGTTCCAGGTGTGGCAGGTATAGAATAGAATAGAATAGAATATAATAGAACATAATAGAATAGAATAGAACATAATAGAATAGAATAGAATATAATAGAATACAACATAATACAACATAATAGAATAGAACAGAACAGAATAGAATAGGAGTAGAGTAGAATAGATTAGAATAGAATATAATAGAATGGAACGGAATGGAGCGGAATGGAATAGGATAGCATAGAACAATTTATTGATTTCAAAAAGTACATACCCATACTTACAGAAATCTACTCAAGAGAATAATTCTTTATTTAAAATTACTTGACCACATTTAAACTATTACGTGTGGATGAAGTTTATATCTTTCTTTATCTGTTTCCCTGTTTAGCCGATTTTAAAAGGATCTAAAGTAAACATTTTATCATCGGTAAACCATAATTTTTTAGTCAAACCTGCATGGATGAATTATCTTAATAAATTTGTGAATCAAGATGATCATCTTTCTTTTATTTCAATTCTGATTTTTTTTAAAATGACTTCTATAAAACACATGTTTAGTTTTCTTAACATCTTGATCTTAAATTTATAATTAATTATAAACTTGACTGGATTTTCTAAAGCAGAAATTAATCCTAGTATAATCGGCTATTAGGTGTGTGTCCGTTGTCTCTAATTGTGTAGCCACCTTCAACACAAGGTACTTCGAACTACCCTTAGGGATACAGGGGAATGTATTACTTGTGGTGTTTAATCATCAAAAAAGATTTACTTTTCCACGAAGTTTTAATAGTCTTTGACCGCATTTAACGGATCTGGGGTTGCACCATCATTACCACCACAAATTTGTCTTAATCTGGTAAAACCTGTGTCTTGCTTTAGTACACTTGTGAACTTTTCTCGAACGGGCTCATTTTTTGCGTAAGCTATAGATTGTAGCAGTCGATTTACTTTGTCCACTATTTACAGTGTCTTCGCTAACGACAACGCGCTGTTTTGTAAGTTTTGTATGGGTCATGTAGTTTTTTATAGTTCTTCTGAATAGTTTTTAAAATTGTTTCAACGGAAATATCCTCGAATTTTGTCTGGCTCTTCTTAATAGTTGCAACCTCGTCAGGATTGAATTGTAATATGTTTTTATTCGTTGTAAAATTCAGCATAATAAAAACTGCCTTTAACCATGTTCTCCATGTTCCCCAACGTGTAAGAATCAGCCGTGGTGGTTCGGAAATACCAGGATGATTCCTGTGACATGCGCCAAGACGTTTAGGAGATTTAAGGAACACTTTTGTTGTACTTACCATTAATGCATCTACCTCTGGAAAACCTTTTCAAATAGTTTCTGCCACAAGATGTAAAGCATGCAGTTTACACGTAACATGTACCCACCTACAACCGTGTTCTTGAAGAGAACGGCCTACCAAACGCCTTGTCGCGGCACCATCGGGCACAAACATCCACACTTGACTTGTTGACAGATCAAATTTCTAACGTCTCCAGCAGTACCACCCGCGTGATTGTCTTGCCAGTACACTCAGTTAGTCTCTTGCTAGCTGGTAATAGTGGAAATGACGGTTTAAGAGGGTCCAGTACACGTACTATAACATTTACAATAGAATTTTTTTTCGATCTGTCGTCTCGTCAACACATAACCACAGCCATGTATTTTTTAATACACATTTGATCTTATCTACAATGATTTTGCGTACAGTTGGTACGTAGTAACGCAACGTTGCGCGACTTGGTAACGTCACCTGGGGATTGTATTTATTCCGGAACTCCCGAAATGGTTGTTTATCGAGTATGTGCAGCGAAACAACACAGGCAATCAGTATTAACAATAAATCGAAGATAAACTGTGTTTTCGAAGGCATGCAATTTTTTTTATTTTCATGCTGCACAGTATTTACGTGACACGTCTACAATCATATTTATCTCAGCACAACAGGTCTGTCTCGCATACCTTACAAATTATTGTAGCACCATTATAGATTAAATCCGGAAGTTCATTGATAAATTTGTTCACTTTGTCAGCGTATGGCCGTTTTTTACCCTTGCGCACATCTGACATATTTTATTAATAAATTAATATCATCAACAAAATACAACAAATAAAATTATCAACAACACAGCAACATAAAATACAACGGAGAGGAATAAGTTAGCATGTAAACACCACGTCATACAACAATGGACTAGTCCCGCTGCTCACTTTGATTTGTCCGTCAGCCAGTCAGTGCCTCACTAGATATCTATCTACCTGCTGTTATACCACTGAATAGCCGCACGACTTGTCAACTCTAGTAATTAGCAATATACAATAAAATAAAAAATCGTGTACCATTGAACTTCACCATATTTATTCTCATTTTATTAGTTGTAAGAGAGTTGTCCATAAGTCCGTAACTGGAATGACTACCTGAGATACGGTCTCTAGTAATCACTAGAAATGGACATTAATTTTGAGAATAAATAGAAACGATACTATAACGCACGAGAATTACTGTTTTTTATTATTTCAAAAACATACATTTTTACCTTTTTTTACTTATATGTATTATATTTGCTTTTCTTTTCAATAAATAATTTAATACAAGAGCCTCTTATTAAGATTGTTTTTGAAAACATTCAGTTGCATATTAAATATTTTGTGGTATGTTTCACAAACAATTTACTTAAATAGAGCTTGCACACTCAATGAGCGTTATACACCAACATTTCGATAATTATTCACAATAACACTTTGTAATTTTTTTAGCCTCGGAAGAAAATAAACCAGCAGAGTGTGAAGTGGACGGTAAAAAATATAAGGAAGGTGAGAAATTTTTCCCAAAAAACACTTGTCTGAAATGTGTTTGCTCCAAAAATTTCAATGGTAAAGTTGAAACACCATTTTGTAAAAAATTTTCATGTGGTGTCCAGATAAATCACTCCGAAGATTTACATAATAAATGTGCTCCTTGTTATTTAAAATCCACTGATGGTAAACTTTGCTGTCCAGATACATGGGTTTGCCGTAAGTATTAATAAGCATAATACACATTATAATAATCTACATATTATATATGTTACAGCTAATACGTAAACGAGACTAGTTTAAAAACTATTTTACTAGAATATTTTCTTCTTTTAAATAATAAAACAAGCAAGCCTTACTGAGTATTCCAGTTATTTTGCAAATAGCACATTTTGCTTTAGCAAATAACTGCTCTCAACTTTTAAGTTGAAAGCAGTTGTTGATTATGCAATGTGTATTAGTAGGTACAAGTGTACAGTTGAGGTCAATAAAAAATGGGACAGCTCTACTTGCGTAGTATAAAAATGACTTTTTAAAAGCATGTCAGTCTTAACTTGACGTATCAATATTATGTAGCCTATTAATATAACAATCCCGATATACAACTAAATTTGGGCAAAAATCTGAATTGAGTTGCCCCATTTTTTATTGATCGCAACCGTACATATTAGCCACTACATGTATATTATACGGGTACTTCGAATGTGTTTATGACTAAAGTGGGCCATCTCCGTAATATATGGTTACTTTTGAGTAACCATTAGACTGGGCCATTTCGAGTAAATCAGCATCGTCGTGGAGATGAAACACGTTACGTATTAAATACACGTGAAACATACGAAGGAATATTGCATTAGGCAGACCCGCTTCTTAATCGATACGTATCGCGTCGATAATATTAAAAAAATAACAGTTACAATGTCAGTCAAAAAGAAGCCTTTGCGGTTTGCAGATTATATTTGTAAACATATGTCGAATTTGAAGATCCGTTAATTTTGGAGCAAATATGTATCACAGTGAGAACTGACGCCGAAAAGGACGACCGCACATCGAAAATTAACTCCCATTCGGAAAATGATATTAAAAAAAAAATAACACAAAAAAAAATCGATAGCGGTAGACGAAATAATGTTGGACTAGATTCTGGTGGAACGTCGCATAATGGGGCCAAATACATTAAAAGTTGACATAAATTCAAGGTCTCGTTGTATTTACATGAAATAGGTACTTAGAAGTTTTTGGTGTCACTGATGCCGAATATGATGTAAAAAATACGAAATTTAAAATGGCGATTCCAATGTTACGCGCAATGTTCCTATCTTAGGTTAATGCCGAGGTACAAACGTAATCAGTCTGCCAGTTTTTACCTGGATGTTTTTCCTGGTAGTTTTTAAAAAATACCTACACCATCGAGAAATATCATGTGGATTTGAATCTGGATGGCGTAATGCCGTCCAGAATTGTACTTAGGCAAAACGACACAAACAAAAATCACTGACAGGACGGCAGTCTCTCATTTGTGGCTGCAATTGAAAGACCCCGTGTTTATAAGGCTAACCACCCTGATACCAAAAAGTCTGGTTCCATACAAGCTCTCAGTAATGACGAACGCAATGGACAAGGACACTTTAAGTGGACAAGGTATCTTCGGGATGACTTGCTGACCTGCCACAAGAGTAATGAACTTGCGCGAAGGGGATACATGATGCGATTGCATGTACTTGGTGCGAAACGATTCCAGAGCGTCGTGCCTTCTCTCAACAATACCTGAGAGATCAAGTATCCTTCTTGCGCAGGACAGGTTACGTAAGGGCACCCCGTCAACTTAACGAACTGCCGCCGCAGTTGCATCGCGTCAATTAGCAGCTGATGGGTAACATCCTGTAGAGTTCACCGATGTAGACTTAAGGATGAGGGTTAGCCTTAACACCAGGGCTAAACTAAAGCCACAAGACCTGGCTAAAATGGACGCGGTCACTGATGAGGAACTTTCAGAAGATGCAGACATCTGGCACGCAAACTATGCCGTGCACAAAGCCGCGAAGCAACTCGTCCCCGTGAGGGGTCAACTAACACATTATACGGGATCGAGAACGCCAAGCGGCATGTACAAAAAATCGAGAGCAAGATACAGTCGGCCAGACAACACGCTTCTCGAATCCAGAGTGTTATGGAATACACGACGAGTGGTAGAGTTTTTACTCCCAGAATCCGGTGCATAGCAACCTGATTAAAATGTCAACACCATACTATAAATCTGGCAGTGCACTATCTAGATAGGATCGAGCGCTCATGGCTATAAAGAAAACGTTGAAGAGGCGGGTGAGGAGTATGGAGTAAAACGATTTGTTCCGTAGGAATCCTTCCCGCCTCTTTCAAGAGCCACAGCATATTGTCGATAATCCGCCGACTGTAGAAGATGTCGAAACCTTCTGGAAAGGAATGTACGAAACGACGCGTCCACACTTATTGGTACCAAGAACTTCGCTGCCCTTGGTCCAGATGGCATTAACAACTTGTGGTGGCAGATATTTCCTTCCACCCACCGTCGTCTGGCGTGAGCTTTCAAATCATGGTTGAACGAGGGGCAGTAGATTCTGGACTGATTTGTTGAGGAACGTACTGTGCTTATCACGAAAAAGAGGGAACTTTCCGACCCAAATAATTATGAGCCAATGTGTAGCAGTACCAACACCACTAGTGAGATGCATAGAACAACTGCTGCCGTTTGGAAGACCCGCTTCATCACAACAGCGGGTCACGACAGAGCAGGTGGCATTTAGAAAAGGGGGTTTTCCAGGGTGACTCCCTGAGTTTTCTCCTCTTCTGCATCTCACTGCCTGTTGGACTCCGTTAAACCCGCTGATATCAATGTAGACCACCTAACGCCCGGAGGCATAAGGTCACCCATCTAGTGTATATGGACGACCTTAAAGTTTATGCCTCCGGAGGGCACGAACTATAAAACGCTCTCAGTGAGGTTGAAGAATTCACGTGGGTAATTGGCATGGAGTTCGAGTTGGACAAATGTGCAGTCGTCCACCTCAAGAGATGGCGATGCGGGGAATTATCTGAAGATGCGCAGCTCATAGACGGAAGCATCCTAAGACATCTGGATGCTGAAGAGACCTATAAATATCAGGGTGTGCAACAAAGGCACATCCAGGATGTAAAACAAATAAAGCAATCTCTCCGCGGCAAGTATAGATACTGTCTCCGAAAGATTTGGTCTTCCGAACTTTCGGGGACGACCAAGATGTCTGCAACTAACATGCATGCCAAAAATCAGCCGAGTAGCTGGCAGACCAAATGCAGAAAGTGGTCATTCTGGGTTCCCTCCGTCTGATTAGGACACACGATTCTGGTATCTACAGTCACTAACCCTGCGGGATGCTGGGAGTGGCTACAGTTAAAGCGCCGGCGCGGCTCCCGGGAGGCGTCGGAGGCCACGGGAGGACTGTCCAGCATCGGATATTCCGAAAAACAAATGTATTTTTCTAAATAATGTGCCAACCATTAAAGTATATATTTATTTAACGTGCAATTTATATTATAAATTGCACGTTAAATATAACATTAAGAATAAAAAGTTAAGAATAAAAAAGTTTGATTCACTGTAGAAATTGGTAAAAAATGAATTTGGTTATTAAAACGTATTATTTTTTAGCTTCACCATCTGATAAAATAATAAAAGTGGGCGAAGACAGTGCAGCTAATTCTGGTAAGTTCTGAGAGTACTGTCAACCAATTATCTATCAAACTACAATCTATATTGTGGTAACCGTCATATCAAAGCTTTATTTATATACCTTGATTAACGAAAAACATTGTTGTTTTTTGTTGTTTTGTTGTTTTTATTTCAATAAATTAAACACATCCATCTAACTATGAAAATTAAAACATATAGGTATATAAATAAGCTAATGGAAACAATAAAAAAATGTATTTTTTTCAAACCAATGAATGTATATATATATATATATATATATATATATATATATATATATATATATATATATATATATATATATATATATATATATATATATATATGTATAAGGCGCACGTCAGGGCCGAGAAGTCAGTCTGAATTTAGAATTGAAAAAGTGAAGAAGAGATAAAATAGAGACATGTGTTTAATTGTGATTATAATTAAGACAGTCATTAATTTATTGCTGTTAATTAATAATTAGTTAATAATAAAGTAGTCAGTAAGTGTTACCTGGAATTTCAATCAACGAATCCATGATGTGGGGTGTTTGTGTGGATAGGAAACATGTAAGAATATTTAGACTAAAATTTAACAATTCAATAATGCTGTATGCAACGATTTGATAATTGACTTGTATTTTATTTTATTAAATATTATGCTTATTTCCTAACTAAATTAATTGCTGTTGTGGCGGTGAAAGTTTGGGCATGGGAAAATTTTTCTTGTGCGGGCGCACGGAAAAGATGAACTTTCTCTACACTAAATACATATAAAACATGATGTCTTCAGAAAGGTATAATGAAAAAAATATTAACCTGAAAATGAAACTTATATGTAAAATATTCTAAATTATTAAAAATTGACGTTTCAGAATATTCTCTGATTTCTTCCTCAAAACTAGAGGAAAATTTCTTTTAAAATTTTTTGACAGTTCTAACAGCCATTTAAATTTTGTTATTTTTTTTGTCATGTGACACAGATCACCCAATCATTTCAACATTTAACTGATAACAACATTCAGGGATGTTTTCAATCACTATGACACCAAGACATTGACAGCTTCATATTCCAAATAAATTTGAAAATGTCATGTTTTGCCAATGCGAATTTTCAATCTATTACCTAACGCGCTAATTAAAGAAAAGATTCCAAAAAATACCACAAACAGTCACAAATTCATGTGAGGAATATTTATGGAGTTTTGCTATGAATGAGTTAAATGAGCATAGAACCGTAAAAGAACTGGCATTGATACTGAAAGATTTTGCGGTCAATATGAGAAAGAAAGATGGGACAGAAATCAAAGAATCAACGGTAAATACTATGTGGAACGTTTCATGCAAACTTTTACAAGAGAAGTACTATAATGACTATAAGATTATGATTGACCCGATTAACAGCATAGTATTTAAACCTGGCCGAGATGCCCACGATGCAACCAGGAAGAAACTGCAAGCAGATCCATGTAAACGTAAGACCAGTTCCGTTTTGTTAAGTTTGTCTGAAGTAAACCAAATAATATTGTTCTGGGATGAAAATACCCCTGAAGGTCTTATGCGTAAATTCTACCATATTGCTGCTGTAGATTAGCGGGGAGAGGAGGCAAGGCAGTTGCCTGTCTCTTGAATTTTTTTCAAATCGTGAAAAAATAATGATGGCTCTCCAACAAATCGCATTAAATATAATCCGGTGTTCAGTAAGACTTGCCAAGGCGGCTCAAAAAGCTGTACAAGTAGTAAATGGTTGATTGCCAATAATGAAAGTCAAAGCTGCCCCTGTACGCCTTTTTCATAAACTGATATCAAAACGAAGCGAACATATTACCTCACCACGGCTGTTCTTAAAACCAAATCGACACTGGAAAACGGAAACCGATAATTGGTACGACAATGTCCCTGTTGGAAAAAATACTATTAATGGATGGACTAAATCGTCTGCTGAGGCTATTGGCCTGAATGTAAAGGACAAAGTCATAATAAACCATTCGAACAGGTCAACTGCTAGCAAAAAAGGTGCAAAAACAATAATTGAAAATTACTGGTCATAACAATCAAAATTCTATAAAACCATACTTAATCATTGACCAAAAATACCACAATAAGATCATAAATATTATGCGTGCTAATAGATCTTCTATAGTAGAAAAAAATAGCCAATCTAATGTTACGTTAAATTTTAATAACTGTACCTTTACCAGCTATACTTTTAATAATTTTTTTGTTGTGTTACGAGTTATTTGATTTTTTTATCAAAACATTTTCTGACCGAATATCCCTCTGACATTGACAAATGCCTCATCATTTTATGTCAAATTTCTCAAGCACGTTCAAGCAACGTGCTTTCGATTTTCATAACATTATCTCGTGCATTATCAATGTCCTAGAGATATTATATCTGATAATAGATTGACTTTTGTAGCAATGCCAAACATGACAATTTTCTGTTTATACTTGTATGTCCATAGGCATGTGACATATTGGGCGTTTACGAAAATCCGCATTGTACCCTCCATGATTTCTTACCAAAAGTAATTCCGAGTATTTTTACCGCTTTCGAATAGTCAATCTGTACGCCCAGATTAATAAAATCTGATCGTCCTTTTGACTTCGACAAAAGTTTCAGAGTTTCTTTATCAATGCGTTCAATGCAGTGTTACTGATAATGAAAAATAAATAGATATGTATCATACTTTATTCCACACTTTCAATAAATGAAGAAATTGTCAGGATCCACAAGAACATCCAAAGAATGAATCAGATCCCTTACAACAAATTGCAGCAAGTTTAATTAATTTTTTCTTTCTGCCATAGACCATACAAGGCTTATTAAAACACAGATTATCTTTGAACGCTACAAGTTTTGATATTTCGAATAGCTAGACAGAAATTTAGGTTAGTTTTGTCTTATAAAAATACATTCGAAAAGTACCTAACGCTCGGAGAAAACCAGTGACCTGATAGCTCTCTCAGAATTCTTTTTCGTAACCGCTCATTATGTTATTAATATTGTTTCTACTTACCTCGTCTCTGAGTATTGTTAACCAATTTGTACAAAAATCTA
Organism: Rhamnusium bicolor; assembly: GCA_029963845.1. Lineage (NCBI taxonomy): Eukaryota > Metazoa > Arthropoda > Insecta > Coleoptera > Cerambycidae > Rhamnusium > Rhamnusium bicolor. Next base: position 81,127 of record JANEYF010002761.1, read on the forward strand.
CAGAATAATTAGATACACATTTATCATTTAACAAAATAATAACGAATTCTTTAAGGAACTTGGCGAATAGACTAAAGCTAAAGGCGGCGCTACACGTACATTAAACATTTGATTTAACGTTGGAAAAGATAACATTATTTATTGCTTTCTTTAAAATGGCACACACCCTATGTAAGCCACCTATAATATGTTCACACTCTTACGTTTCTGTTAACATTTGGCCACATTAGGCTGTTTACACACAGTACAGCTGGAGCTATTGCTGCTGCGGTAGTGATATTGTGTTGTTCCATTTTCTGCAACTGTACATACATACATATATACAGGGTGAGTTTTAAATGCGTAGTTATATTTTAACCCTCAATATATTTCGTCGAGTACAATTGATTGGCACTGTTAAAAAATTTTTTTAAACAAAAAAAAATTTTGAATTTCTGATAATTTTTTTCGTCCTCCGGCAACCGACATTTTGATGGTCACTGGATATCTGTGTAAACACCGTTCATAGAAATTACGTAACTCAAGGCAGTGTTGCCACTGTCAGCGTTCCGCACAAATCTATTTTAAATTAGTACAGATCTGGTAATTTGGTTTCACTTTACTAAAAATGAAACAAAATTGAAAATAATCATTTTATAAAGAAGCATATACTTTATAGAACGGAAAGGTAGATTGGTTTACTTAACACGTGGCACAGAAACATCAGTTGCGAGTATTGAAATAACGCAGACTTAGGACTACATACCCGACGATGTCCGTGAAAATAAACAAACTATAATAAAGGGCAAGGAAAAAATGTAGTAAAAATAAACAAACTATAATAAAGTGCAAGGAAAAAATGTAATCTTCATATAAATCTTACTAACGAACTAAAAAATACTTATTTAAAAAAAAAAAAAAAAGTAAGTTTGTGATTCGAACCCACGTGCTAGGCGAGTATATTCTCTGTCGTCTAACAAGTTCCTTGCTGACAATTCGTATAATGCGAGGTTATAAGTTGTCTGTCTCACTTTTGAGAGAAACTGATTGGTTCCATGAAACAATCAAACGTCCAAGCCTGGTGGGACAGGACCGTATTCAGATAATTTAATATTTTTGCAATAATGAATTGAATATGATTACTCACTTAAATTATTAATTGCTATAACCCATCCACAATAGAATTATTTTTTGCCCAGTTTAGCCAACAACAAAAATTTTAAATAAGAAATTATTATTGTTGCCCAGCAAGTACCATGTGGAGGTATGAGCTTTACCTGCCAGGAAGGAAGTGGTTGGGGTGTTAGTTTGGGTGAGGCTATGTTAGTAAAATTAACAATAAATTCTGAAAACAAAAACTTAAACTCATTAATAAATAAATGAAACTATAAAAAATTCTAATACTGAAATAAATAATAAAAAATTGGCATTCTGCACGTACCTAATTGAAATAAAATAATCTCTTCTATAAATAATCCACATACCCTGGTACACAGCAAAAATAAATCACTAATAATAAACAATAATTAAAAACACACGACTAAAACACACACTAATAACTATTAAATAATATCACAGTTTCCGAGAATAACACTAATCACTAATAAAAATATCACACACAATGTCACAACTTTACTCGTTGCAATCTTCCCACGGACGAAACATTAATTGTTACGATGGCGGCTGGTGGATTTAGGTTATATCATATCTCAGTATTGGAGCATGGAACCCAAGCAATATTTTAAGGCACGACTACCAGTACTGAACGTAGAAGTTTTGCAAAAAAATTGAAAAAAAAATTGAGAAAAAAAGTTACAAAAATGCGCTGCCGATCCAGATTATTTCTAGACCATTAGTAAAATAATTGGAAACTATTTTTTTCGTAATCAGAAGGAAAATTTATCTCCCAGTTTTTTTGTTGTTTTCGAAAATTTTGATTTTTTGTAAAGTTATGACAATTTGAAATTTACACAATGAAGAATTTAAATTTTAAAATGTCATAACTTTACAAAAAAATCACAATTTTCGAAAAAAACGGGGTGATAAATTTTTCTTCTGATTAGGAAAAAAAAATAGTTTGCAAATATTTTACTAATGGCCTAGAAGTAACTTGTAACTTTTCCTCAATTTTTTTTTTAATTTTTTTTTGCAAAACTTTCATTCAGTACTGGTAGTCGTGCCTTAAAATAATGTTTGGATTCCATGCTCCAATATTGAGATAGCCTAAATCCACCAGCCACCACTGCACTTGTAAACACGAACTACAACTACAATTGATACAATTTAGAGGTTAGCAGCAGTAACAGTTTTGTTTTAGTTTTCAGCATTATTTTAATTATATAGTATTCTTCTCGGTATTTTTTGTCATTACAATGCCATAAAACGGTTTTATGTATACAACATAATAATATATTAATTATATTGTAGACCTACAACAAGAAACAAAACATTTTGACTCCTAATTTCTTTGCAAGAACTAAAAAATAAGGTATTTAGGAAAGTTTTAGCTTTATATTTATTTTTTTATTTAACTAGATGTAATCTTTTGTGTGTCAAATATAAGATGCTTTTTTGTAGGTTTTTTTGGGTATATTTCTTTAAATAACACAATAAAGAACATCCAGACTATTTAAATATTTTTATTAAAACCATATACATTTTTTATTTTGGCTTCTAAAATATAATTCAAATAAAAAAATTAGTATTGAAAATAAAGTGATTTTATTGAAAAAAAAACAACAATTTTTATATTAGCTAACCTATGCATTGTGTATTTTAAATAATAGATAGTACTCTATAAACCTATGTATCAATATAATTAAAAAAACAAAGTTTCTAACAATCATTTATTTAAATGTGCATCTTATTATAAAAAATAGTGTACTTATATAAAATAATATATACATTATTGTCCTTTAAATAATATTAATTTATTATAAACAGATCTCATGCTTCTACTTCTATCAAACATATTGCTGTTATAATGGTGAATTCTAATTTTAAAATATAGATATTAATTTAATTAAATTGCTATAGTGACAGGTAAACGCAGTCTGTTCTTTAAAATGATTATTTAGGTTTTTAAATAAGTTTTGATTAATTAACAAATCTAACAATTTTATGTTTAATAAATTGACATTTATTAAATTATTTCTTTTATTTATATAAATTTGAAAGATTTTCTCTGAAGTTCGACATATAAATATTACATCTTCAGAGGGATACGAGAGTTGACCTCTGTCTTTCTGATTTATAAAGGACGTAAGAAAGTCAGCTCTGTCCCCTAACAATGCTTCTACACATTCTTCACATTTTAGAATTTTCAAGAGTTTGGTTACAATATAACCCCCTACATAAATAAGAATTTCATTTTTAAATTCTGATATTTCTATATTTAGAATGTGGTAATACACGTCATCATCCATTTCTGGTTCGTTTATATCTTCTGCTATTCGCTGTCTACCACACGATTTATTAATAATATTAGAAGGAGACAAAACTGAAATTGTTTCCAATGGAATACAATTTTCTCTAAAAGAATCTCTCAATTCAAGGTGTACAAGCATTTTCTTATACGCGACTTTAAATTGTTTAGCTGTTGGGTTGTTGTTACAACCCCCCATTGCCCTGATTTGCCCAAAAAAAAGTTCAACATGATCCTGGCTAATTTTGTAAGTAGGAATATACAACAATAATTGATTTTCTTCAATAATATTGTTATAGAGAAATTTTATACTTTCGATACAAAACAACAATCTTATTACCCCCATTTTTCTTACACTCTCACAAACAGGTTTGCCGATCGCTAATTCCAAAGATTTAAAATAATCTGCTGTTTCTGACAAAAATTTATTAAGACCCTCAAAATTTTGTTTGCTAACAGGCTGTTTGTAACCATACTGATACATATTTCTGGAATTCAAGATGTCAAATAAGTTATTAATACATCTAATAAATTTTACTGTAGCTTCACAATCTTTAAACTGCTCTAATTTTAAAGTTTCGTTTAAAAACTCCAAAGCATGTGCTACAAAAGTACTGAATAGTTGGGTGGCTAATTTAACTTTCATTTTTTGGTTTTTAAAGAATATATGTGATTATTAGCTAAATGAACACCCTCTTCATCTTGCAATTTCATTAATTTTACTAAATATTCCCACTGAATAATATCACCCTTATCAATAATATTTTTTTTCTCCTAACAAATTTCTTAACAATTTAATCATATGACGGGTAAAAAAAGACTGCAATTCTTCTGCCACAACTGGGATCAACAAATGTGGATTGTATATTTTTGGGATCAAAATTACACCCTAACTGTTTGGCCAACGTAGCATTGTTCGTAGCTCCATCAAAACATATTGAAACCAACAGTAGCCCCGTTTCATTGACTAACTTTAGACACTGTAGCACTAAATTTTTTTTTTGTTGACCGGACAGGATGACTGTCAGTTTCAGTTTCTACTCCAAAATCTACAAATCCGTAATACTTCGTTCCATCCCACTCCACATGCTGACGAATTGCCATTTCGTCTATAGTTAAGCTGCAAATAAGTTTATAATCTGTATTCTGTCCTTTGATTTTTAATAGGTCGAAAACTTCTGCTGTAAATCCGGCCTCGCCATTTATATTTTTATACCACCTCGATATAGTCTTTGGGTGAGGAAGAGCCGAATTAAAAGTATTACGAACAAAATTGTAGGCCTTAATAGAATAATAAAGAAGAGTTAATGAAAAGGCTTTAAGCTGTTCGCCATACTTATGTTTATGGTACATCTGTCTCTGCAAAAATTCTTCATTAGGTCCTATCTTACACAAAGTTTCTAATGTTTCATCGGTGACTTTGCCACTGAGTGATTTAATCACCTCAGCAAGCCTAGCAACTCTTTTCTTAAAATGGCAAAGACTTGTCCTTAATTTTTTTACGAGCTTTAGTCAACTGAGACTTCAGTTTTCGTTTTCGGGGTGTTTCAACCTTAAAAAAATTTACATAATTAATAAACAATATTGGCACTATTATTGATTTTTGATTATAGATTGAATGAAGACTTACTTTACATAAGATGTTTATTTTTTTTTAATTTAACATACTTCTATTACTTACTGAATGCCAATATTAAATAATAAAGGCCCTGGCAATGCTGACTGAACAATTTGAACAACTTATTTAATATGTTTTTTAAATAAGTATACTTTATTTTTCAATAAGTTAAAATACTTAGTAATAGTAATCAATAATAAATTTTACTTAGTTAACTTACTTTAGAATACCCTCGAATAGGAGAACTTGGGGGTGTTTTATTTTCCACAAAACCCAAACTAGTAAATGACCTTTGTGGCAATTCTGTCCATTCTATGTCCTAATAATCCAGTACTTGTTGATGGCCGTGGTTCATTTAACAAAGATATAGCAGCACTCGTCGATGGTCGAGACGAAACAGATGTAGTTTCGGTCAAGCTTTTACTAGTATCCTATAAAAAATAAGATGTATTATACCTACGTGTTATTGTTTATATTGTTTAAATCCTTTTGATATTTTATCTACAGGGTTTTTCTTCATATATTGACACTCCCCCTGTCGAGCCCCCTGTAGACTTCATTTTAGGAGTTATCGAAAAATATTAAGTTTTATGGATTTTTCTCAATTTTCATAATTTGCAATCAGAAAAAATAAATGAATATTGAGAATGTAAAATTTCTAATTGAACTATCCCTCTGCTTTATTGAACATCATTCACCTGAATTTAAAAAAAAATTAAAGGCCCTTGGAAAATTTTACATTTTCTATATTGATTTGTTTTTCTGTAAGAAAATCACAAAAATAAATCCTCGAAAAAATATATTTGAAAATAATAGTATACCTAAATAATACACACCAATTTTTTAATTATATTCGAATAAATTTAATAGGTATTTATAAAATAATTTTTCTGCTCATATGGAAACAGTAAATAAACAAAAGTTATGAATAAATACATTATTGTAAAAATAATTCAGGCACAAAATTTTAAATACGTTTCTAATTTTTATAAAATTTTATGTAAGTAAATATTTGAGAACTTCGGAAAAGGTAATTTTTTTGGACACTACTAACTGTTTGTTTAATAATTTAAGTAGGTCCTACTGTATTTTTAATAATAATTATTTTAGTGATCTGAATAAACTAATATTATATATTTCTTTCGAATCTACTTACCATAATGTCCATAATAGGTAAAGCATTTTGTTTTAAATGGAGTGAAAAAGGTGACTTCTCAAAATCATAAGACTCCTGGGTAAAATGTAAGTGGCATACATTGGAATTCACAAACATATCTTCTTTTTCCAAATTTAAAGGTACTCTCCCGCCAAGCCTCTCTTCTCTCAGTATCCTTTGGAACACTAAAAATAATACAATCTTAAAGTACCTATTATGTAAAATCGTATAAAACGTGCTACTGTCAACATTAAATATATTAATCCTCTTTGATTAATCCACATTATTGCAATAATTAATAATTATCTTTGCAAATCACACGGAAATGGGAAATACGGCTCTGTGTCTCCAAAACAAACATGTTTATTAAGTAACTTACCGAAATAAATGAATAGATGATTTATCCCTCACACAGTTTGCAGTTTTGTGGTAAACACAATTTTTTATAACGCATCTGGGCATTTTTCACGCTATAGTCACAAAAATAGTCACTGAATCAAAACCTCACTTCCACAACCAACATCGAAATACAATATGGATGCGATCGAACTGTCGAAGATACCGACACACTGTCTGTGATTGGTGGGTGACAGCAGTGGGGGAATTGGCAGCGTGCGCCGTGAACTATGTTCTATCTCCCCCTTTTATAAATCTATGTTGATATGTAAAGAAGCAAATTGTTGTTTTTGTATCGGTCATAGCGGTTTACGAAAATATACCTGGAGAGGCCAACTCACTCGGTGTCTTTGTTATTCTTATAGCAATAGAGAGAATAATAATTGGAAATCGTTCAGTGAATTTACGTAAACGTCTTTAGCGTCATTGACATTAAGTATTAGGTAAATCGAGAATAAGTTTAGTTTCGATTTAAGTGCGTGTTGTTCTCTTTGTGCTTTTTTTTATTTCAGTTTTGCGATATTTTAACAGTACCTAAAAGTGCTTTTTGTTATTAGAATAGTTCTTGTCAAAGCTTGGATTTTGTTTACAGATAAAGTTACGTAGTTGTTTTTATTTAGTGACTTTTAGTTACTGATTTGAACTAGATTTTCCATCTTAATTCATAGGAATATGCTTGATGTCTGTAATTTGAATCATAAATTGGTTGGTAATGTAATGTACCTAAAAGATAGGTTAGTGTAACTCGCCCATTGACCTACATATCAGGTCAATGAACCAGCCGAACATATGACTGCAGAGGTGGTTGTCTCTGATGACTGTTAGAAAACGATTTATTTATTAATAAACTACAGGATTACTTCAAATTATTATAATCGCAGGGTAAGTAACCACTACTTGTTAAAATTTAATAATTCTTTTATAAACTTTGAAAAAACGAAATCAAAATTGTCAGTAGCATTTCATGTTTACTGTTTATCGGAAAATTTGGTTTTAGTTTACGACACTTGAAAGAAAGTTTAATTGATGCAAGAAAAAGGCAAACTTGTACATTTCTTATATTAAAAGGTATTTCAAAAAAGTTTAAAAATTATTTCAAATGGAGCACTTAATCGCATAAGTAGGTAATTATTTCATTCAAAATTATGTCCCGGAACGAACTTACTGCTAAATTGTATATGAAATGCGGCAACACTGCTAAAGATCAATGCACTATTTCAGATAAAATGAGGAATGTTTCTAGTAATCAGCAGTTCCAAAACAATTTCATCTTATTTTTTTGAAAGTCGATAACTCAATTTTACGTGGGAATTAAGAGAAAAAAAATGTGTCAGTGGGTTTCTACAGATGTCAAGAATCGGTGGTTTAAATATAACTACGCACTTAAGACTCACCCTGTATATATATATATATATATATATATATATATATATATATATATATATATATATATATATATATATATATATATATATATATATATATATATATTTATAAAGTCAATTAAAATGCAATAACAAAATAAGAAAAATACATATATAACATAATACCTACATACATTTTAAATAATGGGTACCTGAGTCAAAAAGTTTAAAAGTTATTAGAAAAATTTATTAAAACATACCTGTTGCAATACGAAACCCAGTATTTCACAAAATAAAAGACAAAACGTTTTTATCATTGGTGTAGCAGATTATAGAATGATAACAAACTTTACGTCCAATGTTGGAAACACTTTTTGACGCGCGCCTACTATACCGGTGAGAGCCGGAACGTGGCAAGTAGCCAACATTCGCCACATGGCGTTCGTTTCTCGTCGTTTGAAGAACAGCCACACGATTCAACAAACTATCATGCGTCCAACGCTGGAAGACATTCGACGCATCTGTAGCACTGACAAGCATAGAAACTGGAATAATGCATTAAAACAACCTGATTTTTATTAGCATGATTTCAGAATGACCATGGGTTCTTCATTGTCTCTCATTTTAAGTAATATTTTATGGAAGATTTTGAAAAAAAACAATATTTATAATTTAACTTATTAACCAAAATAGCATCATCAAATGATGACATTTTAATATATGAAAAACGATTTATTAAAAAAATATTCCATATGTATACGTATTCTATCTAACAAATTACGTAAAATTGAAAATAAGTTTTCTATGTGGACGCTATTTAAGACCAAGAATACGTTAGGGGCCGGTTTTTTCCTCTTTTGTTAAATTTAATCAGTAAATAATTTCCTCGGATACGATTGTATCAATAATTGTTTACATGGAAGAGATTTACTAGATAAATTTAATGGAATATGAAAAAACGACTCTAAGAGCTATGTTATCGCAGATTAAACCTATAAATGACGCGCAAAATTCAAAGAAATTGTATTTATATTATCCTATGCGGTGTGGTCAATGATCGGTGAATGATCTAGACCTTTCAGTGTGCAAATCGATGAAACAAGAATTATTCTACGAAAGGAGAATTTGAAAATTCAAAAATATGTGAAGACGCATGGAATAACAATCATATTATTAAGTGGGATTTTGCAAACATTTTGAAAAAAAGAAAGTAATGATACAAGAAGGAAACTTAAATAATCCGCTATTATTTTATTAAACGGTGATAAATGTGTATCTAATTATTTTGTGATAATCAATCATGATGACCTAACAAAAAAAAAACACATTATATACTTCGGTTTTTATTTATTGTAACTTTAAGTTACTGTAGTTGCAGTATTTAAGGGGCCTAGTCGGGAAAAAGCTTCGGATAGCTGTGTCACTCTCTAGAAAGTTTTTATACATGCGCCGCTGAATAATTTTGCTCTTGACTATACCTTCACTGGACGTTTTATTCACCGGCTTTATTGAGGTGCGATTCCCGATAGAGGTAACACTTTTTTTGCTATATTTGTAGTGACAAAGATACTTATTTAGAAAATTCATTTTAACCAAATAGTACGGAATAAAAGTTTGAACCTTGCTGAGCATAATTATGAAGATTCATTCCAGACGACATGTATGAATTTTACCTCGAATTTTACCGATTGATATCATAATTCAGGAGTTAATCACGTCCAAATTTCACTTATATATACAGTATAAATTTTTCTTATATAAAGTGAAAATTAATTAAAATAGATATACATGTACCCTCTAGTACACTTTCAACTATTGATCCTCCAAATTTGGTGTAATTTGACCAAACCGTATGGAAGAAATAAATTTTGAAAAATTACTTTACAAACACTGGTTCGATTAGCCCTCTTAATGTGCCATTTTCAGAATCGTTTGGAAGTAACACGCAAGTGCCCAAACTGCAGTAACGTGGAGTTGCAATAAATTAATGATAAAAAAACAAAGTAAAATGTGTTTTTTTGTTGTATCGTCATTAATAATTTCAATTTGTAATATAGAAGATAATTATATTTTGATGTTTTTCAGAACTAACATGTGCATTTGGAACAAAAATTTTAAAATTGGGTGAAGGATTTGAAAGAAAAATTAATCATTATGGATCAGACAGAAACGTAAAATGTGAATGTAATTTACCTCCGCTACTTACATGCAAGGAGCTGTAAAAACTAACATAACAACGATAACTATAGTTTTACCTTTTTTTTTTGTAGGATATGTAAATTGTATTTAATCTGATGTGTAAATAAATAATAAATATCTGAGATAAAAAACTATAATTATTATTTTGTGATATGAATAAATTCAAGTAAACGATTTTTTTGAGATAATCTTTATTCTAAATAATGCAACTATTATGGAATCCTTTAATGTGGCAAATAATAATAACAAAATAACTTAAATAATAAGTTATACTGACCAAGAACTTAACCGTCGTCTCACCGTTTCTTTTAACACTTAATAGAACCTGAATGTGACGTTAACTATTTTGAGGTGGGTACAAACAAGAGTTCTCATTAGTAATTTAAATTATTCTAATCAAACGGTATACAGTTTTTTTATACAAGTTTCCAAATTAATATCATTGACCTACGAGATGATCACAGATTTATGGGAAAAAATATGAATTTATAAATTTTCTGTTTAAACTAAAAACAAGACATTTTTTGTATGTAGATGAAAAATAAGAAAGGAAACCATGTCTATAAAGGCATATTTTAATAAACGAATTTAAATGGATTAAAGGAAATTTGCTAAATTACATATTAGTCATCTCAGAATCCTGGCCAGGGAATTCACATACTTTTTTATGACTGAGGAAATGTATCTCTTAATATTTGCTTTGACGTTGCATAAAAGCACTTTTTTACACTTCGATCTTGACAGGGTCGAAGAGAGTGGTTGTGTGTCCACGTTTTTTCATCAGTGTGACCTCCCCCATGCAGCTCCGGCTTTGAATTTGGGGGTTGTCTAATTTATGTGGTGTTTTATGTACTCCCCACTTTCCGCGGCCATGTGTCATCCTTACCTATTATTACATGACTTTGTCAATGTACGTATAATTTTCAAATTACTATATTTTAAACTAATGTTTTATAAGGTATTATTACATTTGATTATTGTGTTCATTAATTTTGGTTAGTTTAGATTATATTGTGTATTTTGAATAGCAAGTTTGTTTTAGTATGTTTTCTTCATAATTGTCGGATTTCTGTTGGACAAACAAATAAATAAATCATTATACTATTCAATTTTAATAAAGTAAATGTTGACATTCGTCATCACTTAAATTATTTTTCCGATTTGGCAACACATCTGCTTTCTGCTTATAAAAAATATTATGATTAACTTATTAAGTATAAAACTATATTTTGTCAGTTCTTTTTAAATAAAATCGAAATAACTTGTTTTTCCAGTTATTAACATCTTATCTCAAACTAGTGGTATCTGTTAGCAACCTCATAAATAATATTGGAGATGATATAACAAGTATTTTTAATCTCGGCCTGACTATTATGAAAAAAGGACGGACAGATGCTTTTATTTATTAGATTATACATACACCTTTTCATAAAAACCGTTTAAAAACGACAAAGCACTGACACTAATCAGTATTTGTCCAACTTAAATGTAGATGGTTGAAACCTTTTTTTTGAATTCAATGTACTTTTTTGAGAATACTATCCATTGTAATTGTTGTATATAACTGAGTGTTTTCTGTGGTATCTTAGAACAATTTGATGCCTAAAAAATGCCTAACAGATTTATTAACAAAATCTAAGCGCTGCTTTGTGAACGAAATATTGGTTTGGTCTTATACAACTTATGTGGACAAGATGGTAAGATATAACAGAAAACGTGAATGTCATGTTAGTAAACTTAATCGAATTGAATAGAATGGAACAAAATAGTTTATTTTTACAATAATTCCTTTTTTTAAATTTCAGTACAGTTCATATTACATTACATTACCAAATTGTTGCCATTCATGATTTTTCTTGCTTTCTTCTTTTTTTCACGTTTTATTAAAATTAAACAACATTTCGCTATCAATATGTATGGTCTTAATCTAACATAATAGATTTTCCTTTATAATGTGAAAGTTCTGAGAATTTGTAATGGAAAATCGATCAAAATTAGTTCTACATAATATATTATTACTGAATATAAATATAACATTATTGTATAGATTAATAAATTATAAGAAATATTTTCAGGGGCAAAACAAAAATTCACCTACAAAATTATAACAAAATATATATTTGAAAAACATAACAATAAAATAAAAATATATTTAAATCATCTAAATGAAAAACATTACAATGTAACAAAAATGTTAAAACAACCAAAATATAGACGTAATCTACAAAATAAATAATATCTAATATTTACTAAAACATGAGTACAAAACTAAAACATGAGTAAAATGCCATTTACACTAAATATACTATATTATATATTGCTTTGCGAAAACAGAAATTGCATTCGTCTTTGCTGTTGTTCAAAGCGATTCACAACTTCCCTCATAAAATTGCTCTTTAAGTTTATCTACTAAGTTTCTGTGAATGTGCATCATACATAAGGCATCGAGCGATCCTCCGTCATTGTATCCTGCAACCAGGTCTTAACTCTTCGCAGTGTACTAAATGATCGTTCTACAGTACATGTAGTTACTAGTAACTATAATGCCAGACATAATGCCAAGGAAATTTGATGGATAAAATAGATATGCTTCTTTTACAGCCTCCATTGATGTTATATTTAAAATATTCGCATTCGGCGACTTGGTTTTGCAAAAATTATACCAAATCTTAGATTCTGCAATAAAGTTTTCAAGAAGCAGCCATATTTATCAAATATTTTTGTACTATACTATCATATTCAGTTTGGTTTAATTTTATCATGTATTTAGGTAGTAACTGAAATATTAAATATGAAGATTCATTTTCTTTAGAAAAACGCTCATGAATGGAGGTTATTACAGACTCAATGTATGGAATAAATTATTATTCTGTAATAACTTTCTGCCGACTCGCAAGGTGCATTGAACCTACGCATTTGTTTTTGAGCCAGTCGTGGTACAGTCAAGTCAATATTCAACTACTTTATACCCTTTTCAACATCTTGCATTATAATTTTAAAAGTGTCCTCGGCATTATCTCTACGTTGCTGAAAAGTTTACTAATTAATCTGATTTTTAACCCATATTAAGTTCTGATCAACTCCTTGTAGAATTAGCTACAGGTTCAAATATGGCCGAGTAATTTGACATAACATACAAACATACTATGAAAAGTGTAGCAGTACTGTACCGGAATTTTCGTCTATTCAAATTCCTGATTACCGTGTACCAAAAAATGTGAAGGAACTGCAACAGTTTTTAGGTTTAGCAAACTTTGACCGTTCCTTCTGTGCTGACTTTTCAAGTATTGATGTACCGTTAACTATGCTATTACGAAAAAAAGTACGTTGGAGATGGACTAAGACTTAACAATAATCCTTTGAACATCTAAACAATAAGCTAAAAGAAACCACGTTACTTTATTAACCCTCCTGATGATGTACCATACTGTTTGCAAACGGATGCGTGTGATACGGAAATTGGCGCACAATTATTTCAAATTGTAGCTAGAAAACGGTGTGTAGTTTCTTGGGCAAGTCGGTTATTGTTAGACAGAGAGACAAGTTATCATATCTGTGAACGCGAGGCGCTTTCTTTAGTTCGGGCATTCGGCAAATTTGGAATTTACCTATTAGGCCGTCCTTTTACCGTATACACTGATAACAGTGCTGTAACTTACTTAGATAGTTGCAGGCTTCTTTCAGCTAGCATTGCGCGTTATGCTCTGGCGATTCAGGACTTTGACTTTAAATTAAAATCTATTCCGGATACTCAAAATATAATAGTAGATACATTATCTCGGTATTCTGCTATCCGACCACCAGCACCAAGTGATCGACTTTTTAAAATTCTGCCTGTACTAAAGTTACCTTCTGAACTTCAAATTATACTAAAAAATATTCAAGTATACCAACAAAGTGACGGTAAACTTTTTGATATCATAAAATCTCTTCTCGATAATCCCGGATCTAGATTTCTTTTGCATAAAAATGTATTTGCGAAGAAGCAATGATGATTTTTATTTATTATGTATACAAAAATCATTAGCGGTTAAATTTGTTGAAGCTTATCATTGCTTATTAAGTCATTTCGGATCATATAAAACATGGGATGCTTTGAAAAATGAAGTTTGGCGGAATAACATGGCCAAAGATGTAATAAAGGTAATCAAAGCTTGCGAAATTTGCCAAAAAGCAAAGTGTGTAGCTTTACCAAATCCGCCCTTTAAGGTTATTATTACTCTAGGCAAAAACATTCTTTACTTGCTCTAGATTTATATGGTCCTTTACCAAGAAGCAGAGGGGAGTTACCTTTATCTGCGTTATTCTTGACGTGTTTACGAAATATGTAACTTGTTACCCTCTCAAAAAACCGACTACTCGTGCGATATTATGTTGGTTAACCAAGGATTATTTTCCCAAAGTGGGAGTTCCGGAAAACATTCTTACGGATCACGGTATTCAATTTACTGCCACTAAGTGGAATTCGTCTCTGAATGCTTTGTGAGTTGAAATAATTTTTTCTTTGGTTCGACGTCCTCAAGTAAACCTTCTTCGGCAGTTAAGTCGGAAACAAAGAAATTTTTATTATTGTTCGAAGGGCCGTATGTCATCCCGACTACTCGTGCGATATTATGTTGGTTGACCAAGGACTATTTTCCCAAAGTGGGAGTTCCGGAAAACATTCTTACGGATCACGGTATTCAATTTACTGCCACTAAGTGGAATTTGTTACTGATTGCTTTGGGAGTTGAGGTAATTTTTTCTTCGGTTCGACGTCCTCAAGTAAACCTTCTTCGGCAGTTAAGTCGGAAACAACGAAATTTTTATTATTGTTCTAAGGGCCGTATGGCATCAAAAAATGTATTAGCTTTGCAACATATATTCTAGCACATCCAATTACCAACCAAGAAAGAGGCTCCTTTCATGCCCGTCACTTAAAGAAATTTCATAAGCCTCTTGAAGCTTAGAGTCCATCAATCTTAAATTGATGGATCTAAGCTTGGCGGGGGAAAGATGTACCGGAATTTTAGTCTATTCAAATTCCGGAGAATGCAAGACGCGCGTTTAGCAGTGCTCAGGCGATCCATCATGAGTGTATGGCCGTACGATCATGCGCCGCTAGATGTCGGTCGGCGTCTGAATCGGAATTGAGACGGTTTCAAATTTTGCCTTTTTTGTGTCTATCATTTCTTTTGATAAAACGACTAAATATAAAAGAAAAAGTGCTGTTTGACCCTGTGACAGATTGGAAATGGTAGAATTCTAACAGCCTTTAGGGCTAATTATTTAGATATTATTTATGATGATAGAAAACTTAATCCCTGGTGTTAGGTATGTTCAACTTTTTAGTGATATTTTTAAGTTTTTTGTTATTTATTCTTGCCTGTGTAAACATATTAGCTGTGTTAATTTATTACTGTTTAGTTGTAGTTAGTTATCTATAACTCGGTACATAATTAGTATTTATTTGTTGTACTACTGGGACTGGGTACACAAATTCATTGTCATTTTCCATTTTGAAAGTTGACACTTTTGTCGTATCAAGTTATTCATTATCTGGAAATAAAACCATTTTAGGAAAGACGATTATTTTTTTATCCCACTAAAAAACCAACTGTCTAAAAAGCAGTCCGGTACAGTACATGCATGATAAAGCTGAAAAGCCCGTTGTCTAGTTTTTGGATTCTTTCCTTCTTGTGACAGTGGTTGTAATGCCCTCACGATAATAATAAAATTTTCACGAAATATCTGAATACTTTTATATTTTGCAGTCCAACGTATCTTGCAAAAAAAGCGGAATATTTGAAACAGATTTTCATCTAGCTGGACTTTCTCGAAAAAGTTAATTACCTCTTTTATAGTTCCAATGGAATTTCTTATTTCTATGACATCATTTAAATCGTTTATTACAAGATTGAGTTTATGGCTACTGCAATGATAATAATTAACCCAAGGATGCGTGTAAGCACACCGCTTATTTTTCCCGCCGCATAGTCGAGCATCCATCGCCTGACCTACCATTTTTGATAAATTTAAATCAAATCTTTTAAGAGCTGAAATGATTGTGTTTGATATTGTCATACTTTGCAGTGCAAGAATCCTCAGAATTATTCTCTAACGCAAAATTCCTCTGAAGAAAGCTTATGTATAAATTCCATTTGAGAGTTGTTCAATTCCAGATATATCACTGGACTCATTAGCGATGCTCGAAAAAAATGGACTTTGGTTTGCATCTCTGATTATATTTTCTCTTATAACGTCATTGCAAATACCAATAATTTCATTTTGGATTCTATGTGAAATATATTTTGCGTTGTTGTGAGAATTGCTTAGATGATCTTTTAAAATTAAATCACCCGCATCTACTCTAAAGTTTAACAAACCGCTAAATATACTTGTGTTATCTGTTTTTCCCCTCAACGCAATATTATTAGTACCCCAAAATACTGTAGATTTAATCATAGGTAATATTTTTTTCTGTTAGCTTCAATTGTTTCGCGAAGTACGGAATCTGTTTGATGAACTACATTTTGTTGCTGATTTTTCATTATCTGAGTAAAACTGTTTGTTTTTGTTGTGGCTTCATAGTGCCACTTTGATTTCATGTGGTTCCTAATACTGTCATAAAAGTTTTTATATTTGGTGAATTCTTTAATAATGAAATAACCCTGAATGCCGCTAACAACAAGTGTTTTAAATAATACACAGTAACGACACAGCACTCCTTTCAGTTTTACAGAATATGAAATACATGGATAATCTTTTAATCACTGATATCTAAAAGTGTGCGTACCTGAACTATCATTTTTAAAGTCATATGATATGTCCGGTACCCATGTCTGCTTTAAAACAGATTTCATCGGAAACTGCTGTACATTCCAAGAAATTTCCTATGTCCATTTCATGAACAAAATAACTTCTATTTTCTTTTTCTTCTGAAGCCATCGATGCTGATGGTTGCACCTTATTCTCAATATCAGAAATCTCTAAATCCGGCGGGTTTTCGTGTTTTAAAAGAAGTTTTTTCAAATAATTTCGAATATTCATTGTTTATAGTTTTGACTTAACTATAAAGCAAAATTTAAAAAAATGTATAATAGAGTACCTTTTATATATTTGTTATTACACTTACAGAAAATAAATGTCTAGGGTCTAGGCGCTCATAGTTCCTTCACGGTTAAAACGATAATTTAAAGTGTTGTATAATTATATTCTTGTGAGCAGAATTAAATTGTTAACGACAGAGGGCCGGAGAAATTGCGATGCGACATGCGACCGTCCCGCCTACCACATGGGTACATGTTATGTATTTGCATACGCGTATAAGTTCCGTGGGGGCGAATATAGATGGGGCGATATGAGCTTTGTAAATATATAACGGAGTGGTAAAAACGAAAACCAGATTTGCCAGGGGAGGGCAACTGCCCTGTTCCCCCCCCCTCCGGGCGCCTATGACTGATACATAAGGGAGTGAAAACAACTGACACATCATGACTCGTATTTTCAGAAAGAAATGCTGCTCTGAGTAAGCATGAAACATTTTGATTTGTATCTTTAGAAATAAAGAATTAATAATTTAACATATCATGCTTCGCCTTCTTTCATTTAATAATAATTTGCAATTTAAATTAAATATGATACTTGTATTTATAAATGAGATTACAATATGAAAAATTTGTATTCAAATAATCATTGGAGTCCATATTTTTATCCTAGAGGTATTGAAAATGTCTGATTAATAAATTGTTTCAATGTTTAAATTGAGGATTAATTAATTTATTATAGTAAAACAAGTGCTATTACAACAGACCTGACTAAACTTATTATTAATAATCATTTCAAACATGCTTCTAGACTAGTATTCTTTAAATTATACAGTGTCCGTTAACAATGTTTTGCAAATATGATTAATAGCTGTCAGATTTGATCACTGCGTTTGAAGTGTAAAGCTGGATTTTTGGGAATATTTAGGTTTTATTTTTATGTACACGTCAAAAGTTCTCATGCTAGATCGTTTGCTCCTTTCCTAATAACGGAAAATCCGTATATTATCAATTTTCTAGCCGAAAAGTAATTCAGAAGTAGAAAGCAATACCCTAACGAATCAACTAATCTAATTTTGAACTCAACATATTCAAAATTATGCAGATGGCTTATTCAATGACATGCTTACTCAAAACGATTAACAATTATCAATTAGCACTGGTGTTCCACAAGGTTCAGTTCTGGGACCTATATTTTTTTTAATCTACATAAATGATCTACCGGTAAATATTAGGTCAGATAAAACAGTATTGTTTGCTGATGACACAACTTTTATAAACACAGTTACAAGTAACGAAGTTTTAAAAAAGAAAACTGAGAATAGTCTAGAAGATGCTACCGGATGGTTCGAAGCAAATAGACTTAAAATGAATGATGATAAAACGCAAGATATACTATTTCCTAATACAGATAATGACACTGTTAAAATCCTAGGTATACACATCGATTCAAAACTCAACTGGCAAGCGCATACAGACCAATTAGCAAAAAAACTAAACAGAGTAGTATATCAAATTAGTAACTTTTACAGCCTCATTACTTATGGCCTCATTCTCTGGGGTGATTCATCTGACTTTGAAAGAATATTTAAAATACAGAAGAGAGCTGTAAGAGTTTTGGCTTCAGCACGGTTAAATGACCATTGCAGGCCAATTTTTAAAAAATTAAATATTATGACTCTTCCAGGTATTTTCATTCATCAGTGCATAATGTATGCAAAAGAAAATAAGATGCTACCCAGAAATGCTAATTTTCACATGTACGACACTAGAAACAAAAATGATTTTAATATCCCATATCATAGGCTGAAAAGAACTCAGCAGCCAGTAAATTATCTATCTATTGTCTTGTATAACAAACTTCCATATTATCTAAAAGACATGACAACAAACCAACTAAATGTAGCTCTAAAAAAGATTCTAATTGATAATATATTTTACAGTGTACAGGAATTTTTCGAGTATAATTTTTTATGAGAATTAAAGTTCGTACATTGAACTATCTTTCATCTATTTTTTCGCAAGTTCATTTAAACAATTAATTGTTGATATAGATGCATGTGTGTATGGATATATGTGTGTATATATATGTGTATATTGTATATTATAAGTATGTGTATGTATGTATGTATAAATCTAGTGCATAAGTGTGGACAAATGATGCCAGTTATCCTGTTACGTGTTCAAAACTGTTACTGTAATGTTTCGTTTCTCTTCTTTTATTTGTATAAGTATGTTTAGATATACATTAAATTCTTTTATCACTGCATGACAACCTTAAACATTGTTACAATGTACCTTGGGCAATAAATATTATTATTATTATTGTTATTATTAATGATTGTTAATGTAATTGCCTATCAGTTTTTTTTTCCATTTTTATAAATTTTAATGTGTGTACTGTCTACAGTTCAATGCTTTTTCAGTGTTATTTATCTAATCATATTAGTTTCTACTTTTTTTGTTATTATCGTTGTATCTGTTATATATATTTATGTTTCTTTTATACATTTTTACATTTTTATATGTTTTACATATTTTTTTATATATTTTTTACAATTTCTCTGTATTATTGTATAATTGACTTGTGTAAATACTATATTGTATAAAGCACCAATAAATATCTATCTATCTATCTATCTATGGAACCATCCTTACTGACGGCAAAATAACGAGAAATATATGTTTTCCTCAAAAATGTAAATTTAGCTCATTGGAGATTATAGTTCAGAACATTTTTAAATTCTTGTCTGATTATATTTCACTTTTATTATTCCATAAACATAAATTACTATATATATTTAGCAGAGAATATTATTATGTCGCGTGTCATCGAATTTGCCTATGACATGTTAAACTACTGTATAAATATTTCCCAATAATCTCTTTCCATGTCCATTGTTAATAGATTCAGCACATATACTATCTACAATCAACATCGAATTGGGCCATGCTCACCAACCAGGACAATACATTGATTCTTGCATCAATGCAAGCCGCTTCTGACTCCGATGCGCCGATGCCAGTCGATACATATTGCAACTTGCATCATGAAATCTAGGAGTCAATGCGCGTGTCGTAATATGTTTCAGTGTGTGTAGGCCGCTTAAAAGATATGACATAACCTAAATATCACTGCCGCCATTGATGGGTTGTGAGGATTAAATAAAAAAAATGGAATATTGTCGATGTTAGGAACGTTTAAGTCTACATTTAGACTTTAAATCATACTATAGATAAACTTGTCCTACATGCCAGGGTTTTTTAACGAGTTTGATACTGAGCACCTTGTTCCTGTGCAATAATCGCAAATTGGAGAACAAGACAGACCACTCATGTATAAGATAGACCACTCATGCATATTTAACAC
Organism: Rhamnusium bicolor; assembly: GCA_029963845.1. NCBI lineage: Eukaryota > Metazoa > Arthropoda > Insecta > Coleoptera > Cerambycidae > Rhamnusium > Rhamnusium bicolor. Next base: position 101,658 of record JANEYF010002761.1, read on the forward strand.
AGTTGCTGATGCTGATGTCTATTTTGCAATTGCACAATTCAGGAGGTGCTCTGGAACTGAAGGAAAATATGTTGAAACTGGAAATAACTCTCTCTTTATCTCCTTCCAGCATCATTCTTAAACAAAAATATAGTTTTGCTGTTACTGCTGAACTGAAAACATATTCCCAGTAAATTGTAATGAGTAGAATTTGTTATTGGTAGAAAATCAGCTAGTTCAAAGTTAGTAGTAACTATTTATCAAGCAACTAATCTAGTTATCGTATAGAAGCGTAGCTTTTCCAGTGATTGTCATTTATCACCTTTGTAGAGAACCATTAAGAATTTTCCTTCCTCTGCTAAGAGAACTTTAAGTTTTGTTGGATAGTTGAAGATCATTAGAGCAGAAAGGAGACTGAGATTTTCGACAAGTAACTTCCAAGATAGTCCTCCTAAACTTAAATATTTGATGTTTTACAACTAAATTTCCTTTTTAAATTGTAATTATATATTATGTATCTTTTACATATTTTTTGCTACATTCTTGGATTAAAATATTCTCACTCTGTTAGTGTATTATATTCCTACTCTTTGAATGTCTTATATTAATTGCATTTATCGCTTTTTAAAATTCTGCCGAAGGCGCTAGCGATACAGGTTAGTTCTGGAAACTTAAATTGGGTCTGGCTTCCTTCTACATGTCATCTGTTCTTTTGGCCTCATTGTAGGTTGCCTTCAGATGGCTTTGCCGGTTTTCGCTCGGTCCCAGGATGAGATGGTGGATAGCTTTACTTTAACTAATCCCGATTGGATGATGCTAATGGTCTGATGGCCATTTGGGGTTTGATAGGGCCATAGAGTGGACGCTGCAGTGGACGTATTGGTATTATGGATGGCTGCCAGACAAAATTGGCCAAGGGAGCGACAGAGGGAAATTCCGCCGCTGGGTTTTTGTGTGTTTGAAAAATAATAGTAATGAATGAGAAGTGTATTCTGTTTCAAAGCTTGCATTTAATGTTGCTGCGCAGGAGTTGTGACTTTTGCGCAATTTTTCTTCGTATAAAGACATTGATTGGACTTTTTATGTGGTCTTTAGTCGCTGCTTTCGGTGTAATTTTCAAATGGCTTTTTCAGTATGAAAATCTGTCAAATGTTTTTATTCACTTATGATTTTCTAATAAAATTTTAGAGCCCCTAGTTCAAAAATAGTTTTGGTGCTCATGGTAATTTTTGCGTTGATCACTTTCTTCCCTATTTCTGGTTGAAACTTTTCAAATCTCTATAGCACAAATGATTGATGGTCCTTCTTAGTAATTTTATGGATGCTAAGAAAGTTACTTTTTCTTAATATACCAAAGTTAGAAAAAGGGTATGACTTGTCAGAAGGAGCGAAAATGTTTTCTGCTTTAATAAATCAGCTCTTCGAGGTATTTCAGCGGGATTGATCTTATTGAGTTCATAGCGACACCGAGCGTCGTTCTGAGCATTAAAAACGAAAATTTAAAAAAATCGCAATCGGGCGGTTTAGCTCTAAAAAATCGGAGAAATAAAATACAAATTGTCTGCTTCCACTGGAATGATCAGGAAATAATTTTCTATCGTTCTCGTTAAAAAAAAGTTAGGTGATTATTTGAAATCTTAAGAGACCGCGCGAGTCTCGGATATATTTTTTGATGGTTTGAAGAGGCGATCTGTCTCGTTGAATGTTGGGTCAATTTTTGGCACATTTTCTGTTTAAAAAAAAAAGATATTTGTAGAATTTGCGATTCTACAACAACCTCCTTTAAAAGTGGTATTTATGTGTTTGAGAAGCCTAATTTTTTTCAAACGTATTTATTATAGTAGTAATATAAAATTCTTATAAAAAATAAAATGGCTATGTATACAAAAAATAATCCTCCTAAACTTAAATATTTGATGTCTTAAAACTAAATTTACTTTTTAAATTATAATTATATGCTACATTTGCTTTACACGTGTTGTTTGTTATATTCTTGGATTAAAATATTCTTACTGCGTATTTATCACTTTTTTAAAAAATTCTGCCGAAGGCGCAGTGATACAAGTGGGTCCTAGAAACTTAAATCGGACCTTGCTTCCTTCCACATGTCATCTGCTCTTTTAGCCTCATTGTAGGCTGTTTTTCAGATAGCTTTGCCTGTTGGGTGATGAGAATTGCCGATCTTTGCGCGGCCCCAGGATCGGATGGTGGATAGCTTAGTTTTATCTAATCCCATTAGAAGATGCTGATGGTGTGATTGAGCGTGAATTTGCTCAGGAAATAATGAATGGACACTGTCTTCTATTTGAGTACTTGTATTTAATGTTGCTGCGCAGGAGTCATGGTTTTTGCACAATTGTTGACGTTTAATGGGTCAGGACCTGGACAAATATTGATGAGCCCGGTCCGATCCGCTGTTGATTTTACTGGTCCTTTGATGCCGGCCCATTGGTTGGTCCAGTGCATTTCTTGACAATTCCAACATGGTCTCGATGGTTGTCTTGGCACCGCGGTCCATTGCGCCTTGCTCTGTATTCCTAATAGTGGTTTATGCCGCATAGGTCTGCCGTTGAGCATTTGCCGAGGATGATGTTTGCTGCTTGTTGATTTTGCTGATTACTTTGTTGGTTCTGCTCATTCTCTTATTGATTCTGCTAATTGTGTTGCTCATCGGAGCTTATCTGGAATTACATTAGCCATCACTCCCTCTGCAATGGATCTATGCGAGTAAAAATAGGCAGCGCTTTCAAGTTATGAACATGGTTGCTGTTTTCGTCATTTCCTGTTTCTCCCCATAAAGCCTGAAAGTTATAGCCATCCTTATGGTTGGCTGTCGGTTTGTGCAATTATATCGAAATGAATCGATTTCTTCCATTGGTAATAGATATATGAAATATAAATAATATGACCTAGCGTTTAAAAACAGCATGTATCGCAGCAGAGAAGAATATTTGAGATATTGCAATGGCCAATATGGGATGCACCCTAGTGTCGTGTCTTCTATTCACCATTATTCATCGTATGCTTTATAGTGATTAATTGTGTATTTTACTTACTCACAGAGAAAATTTACTTAAATATTCATTTTTGAAAAAAAACCAAGAGTTAAAAATACACACTTAGTGCAGGCGCCAAGGGGTATTTCGCATTTAAAATTCTTTGGCCTCAATATACTAATTTTAATATTTACCTGAGACCCTAAAGTGAAGGAAAACGCAGGTTGCCAGATCTCACACCTGGTCTTTTATTGTCCCCCCACTTCGGTAGTAGAATATACAGGGTGTCCCGAAATGAAATGGACATACTTAAACGGCAGATAGGGAATGTTGTCCTGAGTAAAAAATGACTAATGTATATAGGTTCGGAAATGCTTGCTAAGGGAGTTACAACCCTGTGAATATGATGCCCAGAAAATATACTTTTTTATTTTCTAAAGTATGTGAGTTACAATTTTGAATTTCGGTAGTTAAATTACAACCAACAAAAACTATAATCGAGGCCTAATAGCCAATTCGAATTTTAAACAGGGACGTGCTGAAGGAGGTCATCACAATAATTAACCCCGATTTCTAAGTGTAATTTTTGAGCGATTAGGCATTGAATTATGACTTTTTAGCATCTTTTGCACAAAAAAAATACTAAAAAAGTCCGTTGTTCATAGGGGCGAATCAGACACTATTATTAAAAGGCGTAGGAATCTTAGTTAAAACATAGTTTAAAAAGAACTAGTTGGGACAGTTCGATTTGTCGCGCAATTACGTTTTGTCTTCCTAGTAAAAAGTTTGGTAGGAAAAGGCGCGAAATGTAAAATTATTAAGAGTGATGAACATAGATTGTTGTCTTTTTCTATATAAGCTCTTTTTGGTACATATAACAAAAATAAAAAACAATATCATAATGTCTACTTTTCGTAAATTATAATAATTTATTAAAACTGTTTTGAATACAGAAAATAACGAAATTACTATTTTAAAATAGCTCCGCCATCTGGCTCCGAGAAGCGGTACTACATAGTTATTAGAAAAATGTGATCTAATCGCATGAAGCCACGATATATAATTAAATAAATATTTTATTTAAAATGAATTTTTATACAATACAATAATTTACTTTATATTATTAACTACCAGTACAATGCTATCAGGCAACATTTTACTTTTATTTTTTCTTCCCACTTTTTCCTACCAAACTTTAAATTTGGCGCATTTTCCTACTAAACTTGAATCGAGGTCAAGCAATTTGAGGATAACGTTTCATTCATAAAAACAAGTGCTCTCCCAATTTATTCTCTTTAAGCTATAGTAAAAGGTATGTTTCCATTAATTTCTTATTTTAATCATATCAGAACATACTTTACATGAGAATAATGATGTTGTATGTATTAAGTAATATATTATATTCATTATTTAATATGGTGTAAAAAAATAAAGCATACTCCATTCTCCCCTCAAATAGCTGGGTCAGCAGACTTTGATTTTTTATGTGCACCGTATTTCTGTAATAATCTCCGAAATAGTAGAGCGTGCTTTGTTGTTGTCAGATAGTTTAGGACGCTTCAGTTATAGTTAATGTTGCTTATAAACGTCCCTAATAGCACACGATGTCCGCTGGATATACATTTTATGTCCATTTAATGTACTAACGTCCGTGGACACAAACTGGATGTCCACCGGACGTCTGTGTTCGAACATACTATGAAATTGTGTGGAAGGTATGTCTTCTGGATGTCCATTTTATGTACGGAAAGTCTGCACATTTTAAGTCCATGTAGGAACAACAGATGGACGTCCATTTCATCTGTCGATTTAAATATTATATTTTTGTAATAAATGATAATTTTTCCATACCCTTTTCTCTCACATTTCCGAGATATGTACACATAGTACACATATCGTACACCTCACTGACCGTCCATCGCATGCACAAGCGGTCGTCCTCCGGATGTTCATTTTATGTACGGAAAGTAAGTACATTTTAGGTCCATATAGGGACAGTAGAAGGACGTCCATTTAATGTTCGCCGATTTAAATATTTTATTTTTGTAGTAGTTGAGGATTTCCCCTACCATTTACTTCCGACATATTTCCCGGATTTGTATAATTAAACCTACATCAAACCTAAAACTCTAGTACTTTATATCTGTAGGTATAAAAAGTAGAAAACCACTTAGAAAGTATTATAAATTTAATCAAAGATATAGCACAGGATATCCAAACGGTGTCCCTTTTTGGTCCATTTCATGTCTGTATGTTCATGGACATGTGATGGATATCCACTGGACATCCATTTACGTATATCTGTACACTGCCCATAAAGGGATGTCCACTAGACGTCCGTTTTTTATGCGTTTGTGATAGTACACCAAAGTACAAGTGATGGATATCCACTGGACATTCATATATATTTCTTAAGTTTTAGTTTAATTGTATAAGATTTTTCACTACTTTTTCTATTTTCTATCGAAAATAGAAAAAAATATTAGATATTACTAGTTAAGGTTAAGTGGAGTAGCTATAAGCTAGACTTCGCCTTATGTTTAGAATCAAAATTGTATTGTTAATGTACGATTTAAATCAATAAAGACATTTATTATTTATTTATGTATGGGTTATATTGTTTGTTTTAGTTCTTCCTCTCAGATCTTTATCATGCACGTATCGCACAACGATGCGTCGGCGTTGTCCATAAAACGTTAAAGAATGAGTCTAATCTATACGTTGAAAATTCAGTCTTATGACAACGTTTCAGCAACGTCAATAATAAACCTAATACACCAACATTCACATTCCATATATTATAGTCGCCTATTAAAACGTGTTTATTTTACTTTGGTCACAACAACTAATAAGCGACGATGATATGATGACAATTTACACTCTACACCTAATACAACGTTAATTTCTGTGCAAATGTGGTTGCAAGTAGCAAAATTGCTGCTTGAGTTACTTCTAATATAACCCCTAAATACGCCACTGATGAGTCCCCCCTTGGACAAATCCACCAAATCCACCACTATATAACCCGTGCTTCACACACGACAGATCGGGGTTCTCATCCAACTCTAGATTTTTTTTTTTAATTTTTATTAATTTATTTATTTCTTGTAATATTTATTATTTATTATTAACAATATATAATTAAATTTAATACACAAATTTCTATACAAGGTGAATAAGTATCAGGAATTAATTATATGATCTGCAAAATAATTTTCTGATCGGCAAAATTGAACAGAAAATTATAAATTATAATATTTACTGGTGAATTCCGGAATTTGCTAAACCAAATTTGTTGCTGTTAAATTTCGCAATTTGCTAGAAAAATATTTTAGAGATCAAGGAATTACTTGTCGTCGAATAGTTCATTAATCGGTGAATAAATTACCTATATTAGAATTGTTTTAATACTGCAATTTTTGGTACGAATTTATTGCCTATGTAACCAATAATTATAATAATCTCAATGGCTCAGTGGTTAAGTGTCAGGTTACAAATACAGAGGTCCCACGTAGGCAAGGTGACTTTTTTAATTTAATACAATGCAATAATACTAGTATTTATAACTTAAAACTAAACCGATAGATGGCGTGACCCGAACACCAGAAGCTTTCATGTCCCTATGTGTATACAGTGAGTTAATGTAGGTAAAAACAATAACACATTTAGGGGGCTCAAGATGTCCGTGAATGGACATCCACAGGTTATACAATTTTGTGACAAACGGCTGTCCACTGGATGTCCAGAGGGTTACTTTTGGTATCCAGATAGATATCCGTAGTACGTCCATCAGGTCCATGACGTGCATCCAATGGATTTCCGCTGGACGTCTTTGTGCTATATGGGATGTCAAGTATTTGTCCTTTATGGATATCCATATAATGTCCGTCAGGGACGTGCAAATATTGTTCAAAGTTGTGACATTGAACGTCCTTCAGTTGTCCGTCAGATGTACTTTGTACCAAAAATGAACATGCACTGGACGTCCTGAATGTCCATTGAGGGCGCCCTTCGGAGGTCCATAGGACAATGTTGTGCTATTAGGGGTATAGATTTGTAGTAACACTGACGTAGTTTTCCACGAAACACCAAAACACTATATACTGCATTCCACGTGCATTTCGCCAACCAAGTTGACATCATCTAAAGATGATTAAAACAGTTTTAATCATCTTCAGATGATGCCAACTTTGTTGGCGAAACGCGATTCGAGTGCAGTATATAGTGTTTTGGTGTTTCGTGGAAAACTACGTCAGTGTTATCTTCACATCAAAGGTTCCAACCCACTCCAGGACTTCGATTTGTAGTGTGTTGTATTTATAAACGTTTTTTTTTTTTTTTAATTCTTATAATATTTGTGCTAACAATTTGCTGATTTATATACTTTTTTAAGTTACATAATGTCACTATACGTAGTAAACTTAAAAAGAAAGAAACCAGTGAAGTTATTGTGTCTTTTTTGTGGTTTAGCGGGAAAATTAATAAATGAACCTAAACAACAATCATTTATTACGATAAAAAATGCAGCAAATCGACGTAAGGATGAAATCTGCGACAAGTTTGAAAAGCTGTTACTGGCAACCGGGGTGATTAAGGACATCGGGGTGAATCAGACCAATCTTGTATTTATTCAATTTTGCCGCTGTTATATCATTGAAACAGGTACTTAAGTAAAAAACAGTTAGGGGTTCTTATAGAGAGATGTTAGCACTAGTGAGACACAACCTGATTTATACAGACGATTGCGAGTTTGGAAGTATTTTTGCTAATAAAATTTATTCAGAATTTCTCAGTTTTTATAAGATCACCTATTATGCATTGGGTAAGTTACTCATAACATATTCAGAAGCTGATCAGTATTTTTTTTTTGGATTACTTATTGTATTCTGATAAGGGACATATTTTTTATTTCAAAATACTTGCTCAATTTTGAGTTGCTTTTATTAATGTTTTTCTTTTCTGGGCTGATTAGGGACATGCTTCGAAAATACTTTAGAGCGCGTGGAGCGCGACTCAATCAAAACTATGAGTAACGATATTTGCTCGAGGAACTTCGCCACTTCCGGAATCGAAGGATGACACTTCGGGAAGCCTCCGAGGTATATGTAGTTCCGAAAAGTACACTTCACCGTCACTTGCGACAAGGGAGGAATCTTAAATCGGTCGGAGGACAAACTCAGTTGTCAGAACGCGAGGAGAAAAGCATTATAGACATTATATTGTGTGCACAGCAAGATGGGGATATTCCTTTGATAGCGGTGATATAAGATATTTAGTGAAAGGATATCTAGACAGACTAGGACAGAGGTCTCCAAAATTTGGAGACAATTTGCCTGGTGAAGTTTGGCTCTCATTATTCCTAAGACGACATCAGGAACTATCTATGCGAATGGCCGTTTGTCCTGAATCAATAAACGAATACTTCGATAATTTGACTGCCATTATTGATGGAGCAAACCCTAAAAATATCATCAACTACGATCAAACGAATTTTGTAGATGATCCCGGCAGAAAAATGATGATTGTAGATCAGTCAAACATGCAAAAAAAATAGTGGACTCGTCAAAATCTGCTACATCTGCCATGTTTGCTGCAAGTGCCTCTGGTGAACTTTTGAACCGTTATGTAGCATACAAAAGCGAGAACATGTACGACAATTGGACGAAAATGGACTAATAGGTTGACGTTATGCAAGAAGCAAAAGTGGATGGTTCAACGGAGTCTTGTTTGAAGATTGGGTCATGAGAGTTGCACTAACTTATTTCCGCAGATTAACAGGTCCTAAGGTCATCATTGGAGATAATTTGGCAAGCCACTTGTCCCTCAAGGTGATTCAGGAATGCGAAAATAATGAAAGAAATTTCATTTTTCTTCCCCCTAACAGCACTCACCTCCACAGCCATTAGATGTCGTTGTGTTCGGGTCAGTTAAGAAAAGTTGGAGAAAGTTCTTAACTAAATGGAAAAAGAAAAATAAGGGATGTATCCCCAAACAATTATTTCCGAGTTTGTTAAACCAATGCTTCATAGAAGTGAGTGCTAGAAATAGTAAAAACATAAAAAGTGGGTTTCGCGCCATAGGTATAGTTCCTCTTGACAGAAATCAGGTGTTAAAAAGACTGCCCCAAACAAGGTATGAGCCCGCACAGCTAGCTATGAATGGTGCCTTAACCAATACAATCAATGACTTGCTAGCTGATGTTCGAGAGGCGTAAAGACCCACCATAACAAAGAAGAAAAATCTTCAAGTTGCTCCTGGGAAAAGTGTTTTGGTTGCAGATGTAGAAGCAGCACTTGCGGCTGTTGATGTTAGAGCAACTACAAAGAAAACCGAAGACAACGGAAAAGATAAAGCTTCCACTGACAGGAGATAGTGAAGATAATGATGAAGCAGCAACTGCTGCTTCAATTCCAACAAAAAGCCCAATATAATGACAAAAAGCATGCTTGCATCGACCCAAGCCCAAGAGATCGAAGAAATATAATCCGAGAGAGAACACGAGGAAGACGAAAATGATTTATCATATTTCATACAGAAGAACATTTCTGTCCCTAAGTCTTTACGGATTTTCCCAATACTAAGTTTTTAGCAAATGCAGCTAGAAGGTTTTGTGTGGACTGATATTTTAGATTGAGTAGTTGTTTTAATAGTTTCTAATTGAAAGTTTTATGTTTGATTTATTATCTACATAAAACTTTTATGCTAGCGCATTCAGATATGGATGAAAGTATAAGATATAAAAAAATTATAGGTATTTATTATTGTTATCATGTTAGGTTTGAAAGGATGTATTATGTAGTACCCAATAATTATTTTATTATCTTTTTCTAAAAATGCATAAATATGAAGCAAATAATATGACAATTTTTTAAAATATATCAAAAGAAGAGGCATATTTAGGTTACGTTAGATGTCATGATAATCATTGTGATTACCAAAGTTACCAAAGTAATCTCTCAATTTAAATGTCAAAATAAATATGATAAATGTTTGTATTTTGATTTACGTAATTTAAATATTTTTATAAATAATATGTTCGTGTTAACAGTTCAAGAAGAATGAAAGTCGATATATATCGGACTAGGGGTTTTTGTTTTCATATTCTAACTGTAGGGAATCATTTCTTATGTGTAAACATTTTTCTTTTTGGTGAGATAATGTTTTTTAATCTCAATATTTTTAGTACTAGGAATAATGTTATTTCATTCATTGCAACTCTTGCTTCTATATAGAGTAGTTGTTTTAATAGTTTCTATGATAAAATGTATTGGAAGTATTGTGTTTGATTTATTATCTACCTAAAACTTCTATGCTAGCGCATTCAAATAAGAATGATAGTATAAAATATAAAAAACTATAAGTATTTATTATTGTTACCATGTTAGGTTTGAAAGGATACTTATTTAATACACAATAATTATTATTTTTTTCTAGAAATGCATAAATACGAAGCAAATAATATATCAGATTTTTTTAAATAAACGATATTTTCATAATAACCATGGCTATCTCTGCTCCCCTAATATTAAGGCCTTATTAGACTATAATCGACGGTGGATCTTTCAATAACAAGCGACTTAAACCAATAATCTCGTTTTGAGACATTTTTACTTAACCCGTTATGGCTCTCAGATACAGATTTGTTCTAGGACCAGGTAAGTATAATAAGAATGAAATATGACGTGTTGGCAAAGTTGAGACTTGGAAACTTTATTACTGAGAAGTATTTGACTGTCAATTAAATAATTTATAACTGAATGAAAACTAAACCGAATGATATATTCTTTATAATTTTAAATCAGTTATATTGAACCTTGATATGAGTTGATTATTTGGAAATCCCAATGCTGAATAAATTTCGTCATCTTTGTGCTAAAAAAGTTTGACAAAATGTCTCTGGATTGATTTAATAACTGTTATATGTATAATGGCGGAAAACGATGTAATAGAATGACGGCCGTGGTAAGATATGTGGTCGAGAGCGAGCTAACACTTCATCTCTCTCGCTTTAACAGACGAGATCCTAGATTAGGTACCGCGCGTCTCGCCTCGCTTCGTGCCTCTACTAAAACGTTTGCTGCGACTATACTTCGTATCCAAGATTTCATACTACCGATGCATACTTTAGTTTTGATCTTACATAGGCATCAAATAAGCGGATGAGCGTCTTTGTGTTATTAAATTGTTTGCAATTTCAAGTTATAAAACCTAGACTTTTAAAAGATACTATTTAACTGGCTATTGAATGTCAGTTTAATAATGAACATTTTTAGTTGCCTAATAAATAAACATATTATACGAGTTTACATTCCAATAATAAAATAAGGCAATTTTGCTTCTAATAATAATAAGGTTAACCAAATAAATTTTTGAGGTATTATTGCATTAGTCACTTATTAAAATATCGTTAAAAACAATGTTGAAGCTAATCGTTTTAATCGAAATACTGTACCCATAATGAGTTAAGTTTTATCTTTAACCACAAGACAACTAAAATAAATTATCTTGTTTGTTAATTCTAAATATAAACTTATAACATTTATGTGATTTACAAAAAGTTAAAATTAAAACGTATTAAGTCGTTACTGGTATATTTTTGAAAAAAATTATAATAATAAAATAATACCATTAGACAGTGTAAAATGAGGAAAACGTGATTAAACAATACCTAAACATGCATTCTGAGGTCTTGTTCAAGATAACAACATTCACTTAAGATAAGCTGTAGGGAAAATTTAAGAAAATAATTTATGTACTGAAATATACAGTATGTGTATTAAAGTATTAGCCATAGTGCATTGAAGGACTGAAAATTGGCATCTTATCGAGCATAGTGTGCATGGTTGACGGCACGACAACTATAGTATTTTCGTAAATTCTGTAGAGTAGAACAAAAAGTTTGTCGGCTATTTATCAAAGTGAAAGAGCATTTATTTAAATATAGGAGGGTACATTCAAAATACAAAATCTGTACACGTGTCTCAAGCAATTTATCTACACCCGTTTCTTTCGTTTGAGTGATCAAAATTAAAAACCTTGCCGGAAATCGCTGCAGTGGACCATATAATTAAAATAGTTGATAACGTATACAAGACGAATGTTAAGGCCGCTGGGCGACTTGGCGACCCTTCTCGAGAACAGGTAGAAAAAAGTTAAATGCATAAACCCGATTGAAGCGGTGCAATCAGGGCCGTAACGTAACGTTGGACATACTAGATAGATCTGAAAGCAAACTTGTTTTTTAAAATTGTATATATGTGATTTAGTTACATATTTATGCATTAAATAATTTTAAACATTTAAAAGTTTTATTTAAATGAAATTTGAATTATTGTAATTAGTAATCAGCGCAGAATAATTAAATTTAGTTCTCCAAAATACGTAGTGCAATTGAAAATATTTTGGAATATATGTTGCTTTATTTAGCCAATAACAATTCAAAGAAATAAAACTCTTATTCGTATAAAAAAATACGATACATCATTAGAAAATTGTTATTGCCCAGCAAAGACCACGGGGAGGTAAAAGCATCCCTTGCCAGGAGGGGAATGGGTAGAGGGAGATATTAGTATAGGTAGGACATTTGGTAAAATCAACAATAAACTATGAATGAAAAAATAATTCACCAAAACAATGTAAACTTAACTACACACAATTCACAACCACAATTCAGGAACACAATACGTACTAATAATACACTATATTGGATATACGTAACACATGTTATACACACATTAAAAAGACACTTGAACACCTAAGTTGTGGACGAAAACTATTTATACACGATCACTGATTTATTATTGACTATACATATATAATATGGCACTATTCATTGTCTGAAGGAAACATTTCTTCACTTTCACTACTGCTTTCACCTACTCTTATTGCGACTGGATTAATGGGATTATCGATCTTGGTATCAAGGTCCCACATCTGTAATTCGGTCTTTTTAATATGATCTATATACTTAATCCAATTTTCCGCTTTCACTTCATTTAATGCAGCTAAGAGCAGTTCTTTCACATGTACCAATTTGAACGTAATGCGTCGCGAATATCCCGATAGTACATATGTAGGTACCTACACACACGAAAATCAAAGTACAATTGATCTTAGACCATCCACTTATCTTATTATCTCTATAAACATGGTGTAATGAGCGTAATATTGTCGAGGAGCGGAAGAAAATGTCTGGAGTAAGACAGACCAGCGAGTAAGAAAGATATTCATTAATCAAATTATTTCATCTTTATTATTGTATTATTATTTCCTACGCATGCACTCCATTGATTCCGCATTCCTTTACTCTACAGAATTTACGAAAATACTATAGACGGAAAATAAATTTTCTGCTCTTCTAATGTTAACGCTGACGAGCGACGCTGACAACTGATCTGCCTCCGGTTTACATTATAACGTTGCGATTTAAGAGACCCATGTCAATTAATTCAGTACACATACTAGTACCTAAGTACTGAAATTCTAACGGCCCAAATACAGAAATAAACAAATTGCAAGGTGTCACATCTAAATTATATCTCAAGTAAAATTCCGATCGCTATTTCTTTCATAAAAAAGGGAACTATACAATGGAAAAAAAACATTTATATATTCAATAACATGATGGCTGTAACGCCCAATTTATTTTAACAAATGCGGAGACTGTGTATAAAGGTGTTATAAGGAGATGTTGCCTCGCCTTTTTTTTTATTTCTTATAGTTATATTTAAATCAAGTGTCATAAATAAGCCGGTAGCTCCAGTTTTTTATGTAATATCAGTATCACTTACCTGTTTCTAAAGATCTATTAAATATTTCAACAACCTCTAATCCTTAATCTATCTATAACTTAAATAATGCACATCTTATTATAAAGATTACCCTTTCTATTAAGATGGATCTCTCATAGTCAAGTTTTTATTAAAAGATCAGAACGGAGAGAAATAAAAGGACCATTTCTCCTTCCATATAAAAAGTTGATGATGTTTTTATACAAATATCACAGTAGAAATGTCACATAAACAAATAAATGAGAATATTAGCAAATAGTAAAATTAATGACAAATAATCCATAAAAACTAGAATAGAGATAAGAAATCTCATATAGAGTAGACGATGCGGGCGGGTACAGAAAATTTTGCAAGAATCTGTGGAAAAATTTAATAATAATAATAATAATTATAACACCACATGTAATGACAACCCCCTTTATCCCTGATTGTCTTAAATGACATTGTGCGGGAGAGGGTTACACATTAAGAGACAACGGACATACATCCAATATCCGAGTATACTACGATTAATCTCTCTCACAGAAAAATCCCAGTGCCACGGCCGGGAATCGGAGCCGGTGATTATATTAATACACATTCACTAAGAACGAAAACACGAGTCGAAAACCAAATATCTTCCAATAAGAGAAGCAGAAATTCACCAGAAAAATATTGCAATATAAGTTTGTTGAAACTAAAAATTAAAGACTTCCGAAGAACTATATTTACTATACGCTATTGGTCTTGATTTTAAGCAAAAGCTGCGTTTAATGCGAGAAAAAGTAAGAGAATTAGAGTTTAGATATGAGGGAGAGAGTTGACTGTATACATTTTGCTGGTTATCTCTGTTGACGGTGCTTAATGAGGGCACCGGCACTATTTCCTGGGATGTATCTTATATTGCTTCGCTGCCACTAAGTGCGCCCGCCAGGGCGATACAATGAAGTGAATGACGAATTCAGCCAGGCAGGGATCGGAGGATAAATAACTTCATTCTCGTTGTTCTGTGTCAAAGTAGCAGTAGCGCAGAGTAGCTCTTTTTGTTGTCTACCAATTTTCTCTTATTCCATCACTGTCTGCTACAATAAACGCAGGTTTTGCTTGAAACTGTACTGTATATTGGAAATATAAACAGAACATCTGTACCTTAAGGATATCCTAGAATGAGTGAGACGTTGACATTTATTTTTGGTTTATTACAAATATTTAAAAAACCCAAAGAAGGTATGATATTTAAAACTGATTTAGGAGGATATTGCAACTATTTGATTATTTTAACAAAAAATTTAGTTGATAATTTTTATTATAATTAAAAATTGTGTACTAACAATGAAAGTAAGAATTTTCATTGTCAAAATGTCAGTTCACAAATTTGATTTACAACAAAAACTAACATCTAAAAATTTATATTATAGATAGTCGTTACAACAATAGCAAAATCCTAAAACTGTTTTAAGTATCTTTCTATGTCCAATGTTTTAAATATTTATAAGAAACAAAAACTTTCGGAAACCTTAAGTAATGGTTCCATATTTGGCAATGTGCTCAAATCAATCAGGGTGATTTCAAAATGTTTACTTATGTTCTTCTAACGCTATAATCAAATGCGGATCCAGCTATCTTAATACACAAGAGAGGAGCGTCTTTGGCGAAACCTTCTGACATTCATTCTTATCCTACTAGAAATCAAGATTATAGGTTTCCTATGTATAATTATATATTTATAATAAATTACCAGAAAACATGAAAACTTTAAATAATAAAAAATTTAAAAAACAACTAAAATTTTTTTTCGTATACCTATTTTAATTGAATTTTTTACTCAAATATTCTAAATATTTGTTTACTTTTTCTCTCACGTAGCATTTTCACTTTTCACAATTATTTAATCTTAGGTATGTACATTAAACAATCTTAGTTACTTTGTAACCACTTTTCCATACACCTTTAATTAGCCTACAATTTTAGTTAAATAAAGTATTGTATTAATTTATTGTAAAAAAAATTTGTTTGAGAAATAAATATCTATCTATCTATGTATTATTTCATCAGAAAATTAACATTATTATTAACTTATTCTTAATGAATTCATCCAGTGCATTTCACTAGAATTGTTAATTACTGTCGTTAAATCATGTTAAAACACGATAAACCAATTGGAATATTTTTTTGTGTGACAAGGGTAAACATTGCAGTAAATAATTTTGTTCTATTATTGTAATAGAAATGTAAATAAAATACAAATAGGTACATAAAATGTAGAGCTAACGGTTTTAATTAAGTATTACAAAACTGAAATTGAATATATGTATAGTGTGATACGTGATATGTTTAAAAAATCTCGAGAAAAGTATACATGCTATTGTTAAATGCAATTTGTTGAACAGTGGTAAAATGTTATTTTGGAAAACATGTTTTATAACCACATCTTAAATAGTTATTTTTTACTCCTGCGACATTTTTAACAATCAGAAAAACTCATGAATTTTTCTTCGTTCCAAATTTTTACTCAATATAATTTTTCTTTCTGATCTGGTCGTAGAGGTTCATGAATTTCGCAGTTGTTTATAATCCATTTTGCATTTGCTTTAACAACGTCACAATAATTATCCCTGCGTTTTATACCACTATTTTGAATATGCACGATTTCATAATTTAATCGCAGTACATTTAAAATTTTCTGTTATCCATGGTGAAGATTTTCTAAAGATTTTAATAGTTTTATGGGAGCACATGTATCCGGAAATTCTGTTGCCGTATTTCAGGGAACGATTGTACATGAGAAAATATGAAGAAAATTTCCTATAAACATGTGTCCGAAAACTGTTCCTATTGGAGCTAGAGCCCTTTGAAGAAGGTATTCAAGAACTGGTTTTATTTAATATCTCTGGAACCGTTCAGACTGCAGAGACGAGCTTTAGCACACAGTCCATTATTAATGAGGATCACCATCTAATGGTATTAACCAAGATAAACTTCAACAGTGGCGTGCTGAACTGGGGTGGGTCTACCTATTTTACTATCTATTACTTCCTTGTCTTTATTTTATTTTATTTTTTTACTTATTACCATCAGAATATGATTTCCCATTCATTTTTACAAAAAGGTCCTCTTCTCCTAAGGTCGTAGAATCAACCTTTTCTGCACACAAACCTACTTCGCATTTTATTCAAATCCCAATTTTTTAAAGCGGTTTTTCTTCAAAACACATTAAGTATAATAAAAACCAACTTTATAACTACAAAACAAATTTAATTTGTTATTGTTTTGGATGTAGTCTGTTTGCATATTTTGTCTCGTCCAGGCATTTCCCAATTGTTTGTAAGCTGCCATCACTGTAGTGACGGCAGCTTACAAACAATGCAAACAATATCATGTATGATATTACAACTTTTTGTTTCAATACTGACTTATGTTAGACCCACTTTACTAACTGGATTCCTCGTTGTAGGTAGGTTGCACTTGCTGTTCCATACTGATGAAGGCTAATGGTTCGGAAACCGATCTGAGGATGGTATGTGTGCCATCGTCCACATGGAAATTCCTCTAGTTTGAATTAGCTCGTGGTCATAGCTTGTTACAATCATTGCTTCTGCATTTCTGTTGTGGATTATTAAAAATAATTTCAAATGTAAATGTACCTACTACAGTGATGGACATAATCAGATAATATCAAAAATCGAAACATCAGTATTTGGATGACTTGCATAATCGGAATATTCTGAAACTAAATACTCAGCGGAATTCTGTTGATCAATCAAAGTCGTCGATCACCACTAACGCAGTCGACTTTTCTACTAATTTTATTTGTTAAGACGGTACAAATTACATTCCGGTTACAGTTTGATCGTTTTTTTTTTCAGTTTAAAAACATTTTAAGAGAGTAAATATGTTTGTTCCTTAGTTCCTTAATATGCTTAATGTAGAATATACTTTAAAAAAGTGTATAGTTTAATAATACATAAAGCACTTACCAAATTAGAAATTAAAACTATTATCAAAGTGTTAACACATATAGGTAAGAATATTAGATTTGTTCCAGCAGCAGTCAGAAACGGTTTCAAACTTTCCTCGATTGCGCAACACGAAATTCTAATTACTAGTTCAGTGTTCCGGTTTCGGCAAGTCAACTGATTAGTTTCTAACCGATTTCAAACGGTTTGAAGAGTTCTCGGATTCTCCGTGGATTTTAGCCTGCTCATGGGCGGTTCAAATATAAAATGTCGTTTAAAACTATTTGAATTATAAACGTATTTATGAACATAACATTTTGTGGTAGCATTCTCTAGTTTGCATAAAGATAGGAATAATTCGTTACATCTTCTAAAACTATTGTTTTGGAAAATTTAAACACAAATGATTCAAAATGATTGCAAAAACAGAACTATGGTTTATGTTATTTATAAGTTTCAGTCAAATATCATGCGGCAAACTGAGAAAGTGTGAAAAAGCAGAAGAGAAGTAAACATTTCGGTCGAGCAGTATAAATTGCCAACTAATTCTCGACTAGTTGATGTTTAGACATGCGCAATCAAAAATTTCATCAAACGGTTTGTGATATTCTGCTGGAACAAACATATTATATCTCTCGTTACGTTAATATGGGTAAAAACATTGCTATTTACGTTGCTGAGCAAGCTGAAAATGTAAAATATAAAACAAAAGAAGATTTAGCGCCATATTCCCAAAAAAAAAAACAACTACACAGCTACGGACACGTGTTTCGAAGTTATTGCGCCTCATCGATGCAGCGTAGCTAAGGAATTGTATCTAAGATAGAATCAGGAACAAAAACTAATATAAGGCTGGAAAGTACAGTACACAGTACTCAATTAGTGCTTTCTAGCCTTACGTTAGTTTTTGTTCCTGATCCAGCCCATCCAAGATCCAATTCCTTAGTTATGCTGCACCGATGAGGAGCAGTAACTTCGAAATACGTATTAGCGATACGTGTATCGAAGTTGCATAATTTTTTTTGCGGGATATGGCACTAAACCTTCTTTATTTTATTTTGTACCCCAATAACTTTAACTTTGTTTTGTTTGTATGTGCCAGGTGGAAATGAGCAGTGCACATAGAGCTCTATGTGTCGACTGTGCTCATCGAGGCCCCATATGTGGCACATGGGAACATGAAAGGACTAATTGCGTACTGTGTACTGTGCTTTCCAGCCTTATGTTAGTTTTTGTTCCTGATCTATACTATCCTAGATCCAATTCCTTAGCTACGCAGCGCCAATGAGGAGCAATGACTTCAAAACACGTGTCCAAAGCTGCAGTTTTTTTTTTTGATATGGCACTAAACCTTCTTTATTTGTTTTGAACTCCAGTAGCTCTAGTTTTATATTGTTTGTAAAATATAAAAACCATTTTCCCCTTAAATCCGAGCATCTCATATTATTTGCTATCTACCCAAATATTTGTCACAATTAATTGGTTAATATAAAACACAAACTTAAAAAAAATGACATGACACTTCCTCCTACCAGAAAATTCTAACATCTTTGACATTACTGAATTATCATAACTACTTTTTTATTTAATAGCTGTTATTTAAATAAATATTCCAATTAATTCAAACTAGTCTTTATTATTTAAATTTATGTTTCTTTTTATTAGTCTTATCTTAACTGCAAAACTAGATCTAAGCAGTACTGTCAATTAATATTGGTTGAAATAATCGTAATATCTACATACATTTTAATTGACTACTTTTTTAGAGCCACACTGTTAATCGTTGAAAAAAAGAAAACAGTTATTACAATAATATAGTAATAAAAAAAATGATGAAACATGTCAAAGTAGAATCGTTTTTATTAATAAATCTAAGCGACGGTTATCACGATGGACGATTTTAAGTTCATCGACAGACTCATCGAATGCGTTCTACGTCTTAGGACAAGGAACAGACAATTTTGTGTTTTTTACAATTTGACTAGAATGAAAGAAATGCCAGCTATCTTCAAGGCTTTTTATAGCGGCATGGCATGTGCCTTTTGGGTTGTATTGAGTACCGAAAAGACGCATGAGTGATGAATATGGAATTCATCAAGAGTACTATACTTAATAAATTCTGTACGGTAAACTGTAAGTAAACGGGAAATGAACTGAAAAACAACTTAAATTCCAT
Organism: Rhamnusium bicolor; assembly: GCA_029963845.1. Lineage (NCBI taxonomy): Eukaryota > Metazoa > Arthropoda > Insecta > Coleoptera > Cerambycidae > Rhamnusium > Rhamnusium bicolor. Next base: position 121,534 of record JANEYF010002761.1, read on the forward strand.
TATTTTATTGTTAAAGAATATCCTGAAAAAAAAAATCAAGAATACCATCTCTCTACTTATATTGAGATATATATATCAACGCCTCCATTACCGGAGACTAAAAACATCTCTTTACCGAGATTGAAATATACATCACCGCCTCCTTTCCAAATAACACAAGTGCAGGGATGGCCAAACTAATTAAAGGTGGACCAAATAAAATAATTATGATCTCCGATCGGGCCAAAGTTTATTAAAGTTAATATAGTATTAAGGTAAGTAAGTAAATAGGTAATAGGAATAAATAAATTGTACGTATATTATTTTTTTCGGGATGAATCATGCTCTCTGTGGGCCGTATTTGGCCTGCGGGCCATAGTCTGACCATGCCCTAGTGGATGTAAAAATTATGCGATAATTTTGGAATACATTTGAATATCATGTATTGTACATACAATGGATGTATTGTACTATACAGATAAAATCATAAAGGTGCGACCACGGCCATTGATTGGTATGTACAATTTACGTTTGGCCATTAACAGCGAAGGAGAATCCACAGTCGCGAAGCGGTGGACGCGGTTCAGCACAGATGATACGTGACCGTGTTCGTCCCTTCGTGATTTTATCTTTATATGTTTACCGGAAACTGATGCTAATACTTACTATGTGTATGCATACTACATACACATAAAACTAAATCACCAGCACATCAACCTGAGACTGTCATATTACCTGTATTTTATTCCTATCTGCCATCATCCTTGTCTAGAAGATCAGCACATATCTCAGAAGACCATTCGTAAGTTCACTTGATGTTCATCATCAACCTTAGCATTTAACCGATTTATCAAACTTTTTAACAGATATTGGCTACATGATAGTACTTTCAACATGGTAAAAGAACAAAAGTACAGGATACATCAAGAAAGCGAGCAAGAGCAATTATTTGGTCGTGTTCACTAACGTTTATTCGTGTCATTTACTGAAGCGATTTTCTTCTCCAAGCTTTAAAGCTTGACAAGTAAGCCGCGTTTTAACCCGCTTCATGACGCACCACAATTAAGTTGAAAAATACAAACTGAATTTATTCTTACAGAAAACATTGTCAGCGTTATGTCGGAGCGCAGATTTCACTTACTTGCCAGCCCAACGTTTTCTGTGGAAATAGATGCAAACACGTCAGATTGGATTTTTGCGTCACGTTATGCAACGCGTTAAAATGCGGCTTAATTTACGGGCATTTAAATGTTGAAAATTCTGCCCATTTGCACCTAGACATGCGGTGGCTCTTTTTACGCAGTTTTTATGTACTCGCTGGAGCATTTGAGAACTCACGGTATCAGCCATATCCTAATGGTTAAAATGAAAATTTTATTCACGATTTTAAACCTTCAAAGCAATAATTCTCAGTTTTTTTTTCATTTCAACCTTTTTAATGGAACGATTTAATGAGTTATATACAGGCTGTAACAAATTCGCTTCTCACTACAGGGATCTCGGAAACGGTAAGAGATACAGCATCGGTTAAATTAGGGCAAAGTTGCAGAATTTGGCGATCAGGAATATGCCGTTGAGAAATCAAAAATATCTCTTGCCGTTCTTGAGATTTTTTGAAAAAAAAGTAAAATTTTGAATTTTCGTTTTTCTTTTGAAGAGTAATCGAAAAACTAAATACACACTTTCAGTGTCACTTTTTTATTCTTTACAAGATAGCGTAAAAAAGTTTTTTTATAAGACGTTTCGTCTTTTCACGACCATCATCAAGTACGTTATTTTAAATACGGACCTGTATTTTTTATTGCATTTCTTTGTAGCTTTTGAACCTCCGACTTCATTGATGTATCAAACTTTTATGTTGCTAAACGTTTCGTAACTGTAAACCATCATCAAGAAAAAAAACACTTTTTCAGATTAACGTTACTTCATTATTCTTCATAATTAATAATTATTAACAATGTAACTATAAAAATTTAATTAACAGGTAGGAACACAAATAATAGCACAGTAAATAAATTTTAACAAAGAACAACAATAATGATAAATAACAATTAATAACATAATAACTACGAATAGATTGATGAAAATAGTATAAATTGTTATAATGTACAATTTATAATAAGTATTCAAACAGATTTCCATTTACATTCCTACATAAATCTATTCTTCGACGAATATTTTGCACTGCCCTCTGAATATCATGTCTTCGTAAAGAATTAAATCCATTTACAATATTTGCTCTTAATTCGGCAACATCATTTGGCATCGTTTTATAGATTTTATTTATTAAGTGACCCCACAGGTAATAGTCCAAAGGCGAAAGGTCCAATCCATTTTTCAGGAAATTGTTGATGGAGAAATTCTCTTACGTCTCTAGTATTATGAGGTGGTGCCCCATCTTGCTGAAACCATAAATTTGGCAATCTGTTCAGTGGTAATTCGTCTAAATAATCTGAAAATATTGTTCTCATAAATTCAAGATAACCTGCACCATTTAAATTTTCTTGATAAATAAACGGTCCGAGAATTCTATCGCCATAGATGCCCAGCCCATACGTTGAGACCAAATCGAACTTGAGCTCGAATTGGTCGATTAATTCGTGGATTTTCTACCGCCCAAATATGTTCCGTATTTCTATTAAAGATGCCACAATTGGTAAATTTAGATTCATCACTCCAAATTATTTCATTTAAAAAATTGTTGCTTCTGTCAATTTGCTGCCTCAGCGAGATACAGAATTGCAAACGTCTTTCTCGATCACCTTGTCGCAAACAATGAGAGATATGTATTTTATAGGGTTTCATGTTGTTATTTTTTAATACTCGCCAGACTTTCATATGTGAGGTATTTGGTAAATTAATGGTATTGGCTATTTCTCTGGTCGATTTCGACGGGTCATTATTTATCTAAAATAGGAAACATAATATAATTTAAAAAATATTATGTAATATTACAATCACATCACATTTTAGATCACAAAACCTATACAACATAATATGAGTAATCTTTGAACAAATATTAGCTAGCTCTGCGCAAATATCTAAGAATCTTTAAGGACGCACCTGATTCAAAATAGCATCATTTTCATTTTGTGTAATTTTATTGCTATATGGTGTCCTGGCTTTCTTAAGTGAACCAAATTCCCCAAGATTTCGATCTACCTTTTGAAATAGGGATCGGTGGGGCTGTACTCTTTCAGGAAATTGTTCCTCATACGTATCACTAGCTCTCCGTGAATTTCGATTACACATGTAATAACATTTCAGCATATCTCGCTTTTCCAAATCCGAAAAGGGCATTTTTTGAATAATAGTTAACCAGAATGAATTAAAATAACTCATAGAGTCATAGACAAGCGAAATATGACAGTTACCCGTTATTGTTTTATTTGTTATTCTAAATATCCAAAGCCGCCTTATTAGATTTTATTTTTGGTTGTTAATTATTTATCATTATTGTTGTTGTTCTTTGGTAAAATTTATTTATTGTACCATTACTGTGTTTCTACCTGTTAATTTAATTTTTATAGTCTCATTGTTAATAATTTAATTAATTATTAATTATGAAAAATAATAAAGTAACGTTAATCTGAAAGAAAGTGTTTTTTTTTACTTAATGATGGTTTACAGTTACGAAACGTTTAGCAACATAAAAGTTTGATACATCAATGAAGTCGGAGGTTCAAAAGCTACAAAAAAATGCAATAAAAAAATACAGGTCCGTATTTAAAATAACGTACTTGATGATGGCCGTGAAAAGACGAAACGTCTTATAAAAAAACTTTTTACGCTATCTTGTAAAGAATAAAAAGTGACAATGAAAATGTGTATTTAGTTTTTCGATTACTCTTCAAATAACGCCAAGAAAAAAGAAAAACGAAAATTCAAAATTTTACTTTTTTTCAAAAAATCTCAAGAACGGCAAGAGATATTTTCGATTTCTCAACGGCATATTCCTGATCGCCAAATTCTGCAATTTTGCCCTAATTTAACCGATGCTGTATCTCCTACCGTTTCCGAGATCCCTGTAGTGAGAAGCGAATTTGTTACAGCCTGTATACAAAAATAATCCTGGAGCATGAAATAACCGCGATGACCCTTAAATTTATGACTGCGAATTGTATCCCCTTTTAAGCCCGTATATCAAACAATGAAAGACATAATTTTTTAAAAATATTTCTTTACTCCTAGTAATATCTTATAGCGTGCTTACAAGGTGGTGGGTGCCTCCTGGTCAAACCAACGGGAAATGATTCTACGTTGAAAAATATGACACTGCCATGTAACAAAATTACGAAAACGGCCCTATTTCTGAGATAGTTAAAGGCTCTGGGCCGAAACCAGTTTTCCGTAAGAGACTTTCAATTTAGCACATAGTATCAGTGACAGTTACGAACTCGTATGCATCGTACTGTGGTTCGATACAAAAAAGTCAGTGGCGTACATCTAGGAGTTTGCCAAGGTAAATTAGTTGCCATCTTGATAACGACAAGCAATATCAAAAAATGAAAGTATGAAAAAGCCCATAAAAAAATACGTGAAAAGGAGATCTTTCCTATAATTGATAGAATGTGCCGTTTCCAAGATATTTAATATTAAATAATTTTATACTCCTGCAAAATGTACTTTTCAATACTCTGTATCTCAGAAACGAAGTCGATTTCGATATTTTGTTTTAGAAATAATTCATTCGGATGCTTGCTTCAGCCCTTCGTAAAAATGATAGACGAACACGCTTAAATATCCTTGATTGCTAGTGAATTTCGTCAGCTGCTTCTTAAATTATATTCCAAAGTTGTTCTTCATCATTTATAGGAGGGATTCGGTGAGCCAAGCAACTGGAGTATCGTTGCCTTTTCCTATTCAACACCTAGTAAAAGATTATTTTAAAAATCTTCTCACATCAGCAGCAAAATATGGCGAAATACCGTCGTGTATTAACCATATTCCAACTTTTACTTGCACAGAAACATTAGATTCTGCTAACAATAAAGTTAGGTTATTATCCATAAATATCCGATATGACACCATTTAATCGTTGAGACAGGCAAAATGGTCATATAAAATCATCTACAATAATCACAGCCCAAATATTGATTGAGAATTTATTTTAATGTGATCCAACATAGTCCACTGGTAAAATATTATGGACAGGTTGTATGTGGTAAGGGTGCAAAAACTGTTCCTTTGCAGTATGGTGTATTAAATTCTTTCACGTGCCCAGCTGCAGTGCTGCTCTCCTTATCCTGGCTCCAAAAATAACAGAAAAAGTTCCTGAGTCCGGAAACACTTCGTTACTAAGATACAGGGTGTTAAAAA